>PVKS010012986.1:0-52180 GCA_004027875.1 Aplodontia rufa
TAGAGGAGGAGGGGAGACAGCCAAGGAATCAATAATCCTTCTAAGGGAGTTGCCAGGTGTTATGTAGATTTCAGTACAGACAAAAGTTAGGAACATTCTGTAGTTGATACATTCTGACCCACCCTGTTTGACCTTTTGTATAACAAAGCACGACCTAGCAGCCCCTCCTGAAGGAATTTATACAAATAGTAACAAGATCACTCCAGGGCAGTTGATGAAACGGAGTGGAGGTCAGACAAAGGTCAGACCCCAACAATGGTGATGATGGTGATGGTGGTGGTGATGGTGATGGTGATGTGATGGTGAAGGTGGTGATGATGGGGATGGTGATGATGGTGATGGTGATGGTGATGCGGTGAAGGTGAAGGTGGTGATGATGATGGTAATGGTGATGATGGTGATGGTGATGGCAGTGATGTGGTGGTGATGGTGGCAGTGGTGTTAATGATGGTAACAGAGTGATGGGTGGTGATAATGATGGAGATGATATTGGTGGTGAAGGTGAAGGTAGTGGTGATGATGATGATGATGGTATATGATGGTGATAGCGGTGGCAGTGGTGGTAATGATGGTAAAATGGTGATAGTGACAATAATGGTGATGGTGAAGGTGAAGGTGATGGTGCTGAAGGTGGTGGTGATGCTGAAGGCAGTGTTGATGTGATGGTGATGACAGTGATGGTGGTGTTCATGATGGTGATGGTGGTGATGGTGAAGGTGATATTGATGGTGGTGGTGAAGGTGAGAGCAGTGAAGATGATGGTGGTAGTGGTGGTGGTGGTGGTGGTGGTGATGTTGATAGTGATGGTGATGGTGGGGATGGTGAAGGTGATGGTGATGGTGGTGGTGTTAATGATGGTGATAGTACTAGTGAAGGTGGTGATAGTGATGGTGATGGTGTTTGTGGTGGTGGTGATGGTGTTTGTGGTGGTGGTGATGGTGATGGTGATGGTGTTGTTGATGATGGTGAAGGTGATGTTGATGATGGTGATGGTGGTGTTGATGATGGTGATGGTGATGGTGGTGGTGTTGATGATGGTGATGGTGATGGTGGTGATGGTGATGGTGGTGGTGCACACAGCAGGGTAAGAAACAAAGAGCAAAACCTCTAGCTGCTGAAGCCAAGAAGATGTGTGACCATCACAGTCTCTGCCCATGTTTCTGCCCACTGGGTCCCACTTTTGGCTTGGATGCCCATTAAAGTTATGCTTCCCTCCGAGACAGTGTGGCATGAAGTGCAAATTCCCATGCTTCTAGTGCTGCTGCTGTGGAGGGGTACACACCACACCTCCACCTTCTTGGATGCTAGACTCCTTTCCCAGGCGATGGGGGCTTAAGGTTTGTCAAGGATGTGCTGGGTTCGTTGGGATCACACAGGAGGCATGAGGGAAAGGGGAGAGGGGTCTCCCGTGAGCACTGCAGGCAGGCCCATCCTACTCTGCATGGGTCACTCTTGGGTCCTTCCCTTTCATGTGAGTGCCTTGGGGCCACCTGTGCTTGGATGCCCCCAGGTCCAGTGGTAAGAGGAGGGGTCCCAGCTTGCACTATCCCGTGAAGCCGCTCATGCCCACTTGAGGCTGGAGGGTTCCTGGGTGTGAGCCAGGACACAGGGCCATCCTCATGGGGAGCCCAGGGCTCAAGTGGCCACCTCCACGTACTTGAAGGCATCCAGAGCACCTTCAGGGCAGTGTCCTGGGTCAACCCCACAGCACTCCACACAGGCGACACAAGCCCCAGCCCTTGTCCCAGACAAAATAGGCCAAGGAGCCCATGATTCCTGGTATGGTGCAACCTGGGGACCCTGCAGCCGGGATAAGCCAGCTCTGGCAGGGGCTGCGGGGCTGGGACAAGCCAGTTAACCCTGTACTTCTAAGGCCAGAGCCTGAGCCTTTGCCTTTTTTTTTTTTTTGCCTTTGGCTTTGATCTAATAATCTTACACACTAACTCAATAAACCTTCCTTGTGCACCAGCCACTAGGGGTCACATCCTTGTCTTTTGGCAGTGACAGGTGGAGGGGACGGGGCAGCCCTCAGCCACTGAGCACCCCGTATTCACACCTGGGCCTCACATGAAAGCTGCAGGAGTCCATGAAACTCAAACTGAAACTGAGGCTCGGAGGGAGGAGGCCTCGCGGCGGCAGCTGGAAAACTCACTTGTCCAAGCTCTGAAGCCCAGTTCCCAGGGGCTACCTCATAAGCAAGATCACCAGGAGGCCCTGCGTTGCCAGAGTGGGAAGCAGCCTGTGGCCTTCGGAGGGACATGTGAGCTCCCAGCCTGACTGTCCAGGCAGCGCAGGTCCCTGAGCCCCAACCTCTCTGACAGTCCAGGCAGCACAAGCCCTGCGCCCCTGGCCTTCCACCAACAGAGGTGCACCTCAGGGTGGCCTGGGTGCCTGGAAAGCAAGGTGGACCCACAGCTCCAACAGCTCCCCTAGAAATTTCGTCTTCCTACCCAGAGACCTGAGGAGGCATTGAGGGTGAGGACAATGTGCAACGTGATCACTGGTGGCTGGGTGTTCAGACAGAGCCATACCTGGTTCAGGTGAGGATGCGTATGGAGGGCCCCAGGTGAGCCCAGACCCCAGGGTAGGGCAGGCCCACACCAGCCAGGCTCCTACAGTGAAATCCCAGCCTGGACCTTGTCATGTACCCAAGGAGCCGGAGCCTCTCAGGCCTGTCTCCAGAGCCACACCAGGCAGTAAGCCACAGAAGCCGTGGACACTGGCAGCAGAAGATGGAAGGCACAGGCCCACCTGCAGCCGGAGCAGAGCGACGCCTGAGAGGCAGCACGCTGGGACAGCCAGCCGAGCCAGGGTCCACTCCCAGGCTTGCACAGGGCTGGCCCCACAGATGGCATCCAGGGGAAACTGCACTCTCCTGGGGCAGCAGGCAAGTGCTGGTCCTGTGTACGCCAGGAGAAGGACCGTGGGGACTTTAGCATGCCAGCATGCTGGGACGGGGATCTCAAGTCCAGAGAGCCAGGAACAGGGATCCCAGAGCCAGTCCTGCTGCTTGTGACGATGAGCCTCCCAGGTGCCAGCCTCCCTTGACCAGCCAGCGTTGCAGCTAGGTCCCCACGATGCCGTTAGGAGCCTATACTGCCAGTCGCTGGGGAGTGAGCAGGGTTCCAGGTCCAGGATGGACTGCAGCTCAGGGATGCCCACCAGCCTGAGGGCTAGCTCAGGAGGACCCTCATGCGGCCCTCTTACTCTCCCCACCCGGGAAGCCCTGGCAACACATTGGCCAGTCCTCCTCCAGCTGGTCTGCTGGTCACACCTGGAACTGGGGCTGCAGTGCCCTCACTTCCACAGCCCTGCACCACCCCAGAGACCACTCCAGCCCGGACAGCGTGAGGAGACAAGTCCTGTCCAAGCCAGCACGCAGAGGCCCGGGCCACCACCGAGGGGCCCAGGACACAGCTATGGCTAACCTGGTTCCCGAAGGTCCTGCCCTGTGCCTAGTTCCCTAGCTCTTCTGCTCCAGGGTCAGGAACTGATAGCATCTCCATCCCTGTCTGTCGCTGGTCCTGGCCTGAGGGTTTCTACCCCTGCCTGCCTGGGACACAAGGTGAGCCTGCTTCCCTGAGACTGTGGAGTGGGGGGAAGGGGGTTCCTCCTATCCAGAGCCTGGTTCTGGGGACTGCACTGGTGAGGGTGGGAGTGGGAGGGTGCTGGTCCTGGGTGCTCCTGGCCCCCACTGGGACCTGGACCTCTGCCTGGTCACTCCAGAGGGGTCCTGTGTTCCAGGGACCAGGTCTGCAACCTCCATCATGCCCCACGTACCACCTGGGGTTGAAGGTAAGAAGGGCTCTGCCTGCCCCAGGGGTCCATGAACAGGCCTTGGTGACTTCACCCCAGCACACACAGCCCTGTGCTAGGGGACAGCAGAGCTAGGGGACACCAGATAGGGGACACCAGAAATAGGAGACAGCAAAGTTAGGGACTCCCAGAGCTAGGGGACACTAGATAGGGGACACCAGAAATAGGGGACAGCAAAGTTAGGGACTCCCAGAGCTAGTGACACCAGAGCTAGGGAAGAGCAGAGCTAGAGGACTCCAGAGCTAGGGGACACCAGAGCTGCAGGCCCAGTGCTCTGCCTGGCCTCCCAGTACACAGCCTGCAAGATGGGATCACCCTGTGCAGGGCTCCCTTCTCCCCGCTGGCCCAGAACAGTGTGGCCTTGGGAGCCTCCAAGAGTCATGATCCTGGCTCAGGTCAGTGGGGGCCTGCAGGTGTGGGGAGGGCCTGTGCTTTTCTCTTAAAGTGATAGATGCTTAGAGGACAGTAGGGGCTCACCTTCCAGAAGAGAGTGGCCTCATCTTCAGGGCCATTTGTGGGGCTCCTGTTATCTGCCAGGAGCCAACCATCTGCCCCCTCCACAGTCAAGCTCTGCTCAGTTTCATGTGCACTCTCTGGGCGGTTCCTGTCCCTGTCAGCTAGGACCTGGGTGGCCTGGGTGGTGAGTGGCTGCCTGGCTGAGGAGACACCCTGGCCACATACCACACCTCAGGCCCTGCACTTCCCAGGACCCCAGCCTTCGGGACAGTGTCCTTGCATCCAGCAGCAGGCCAGGCACTGAGGTGCAGACCACGGCCAGGCTGTGCTGGACCAGCTGTCCAGCTTCTCAGCAGAAGGTTGGCAGCACAGAAGAGGGGGTCTAGAGCTATCCCCAGTCCACACCAGGCAGCACCCTCTGACCAGACCCTGCCACCCCAGGGCCAGGCAGGAGCAGGGTGCAGAGACTCTCAACCTAGGACGGGGACCAGCATAGCCCAAATCGCCTGGCCAGTCAGTTTATTTATTGTGTAGGATGGACTGGCACTTGCCAAGGGCAGTGGGAGCCCCACCTGCCCTGGGAGCCGGCCAGCTCCACCACACCCCAGAAGGACATGTCTGGAAAAAGCTGAGCTGGCTTGGGGCATGGAAATGCAGTGGAAGAGGACGGAGCTTAAAGTCAGCATGTTTAGAAGGTGACAGATGAGGAACAGATGAGGGCAGCCTGGCTGGGGTCCTGGTGACCCAGGGACCAAGGCAGGTCAGAGTGGAGGTGAAGGAGGGGTGTGGGAGGGAGGGAAAGAGGGCAGAGGGAGGTGAGAGAGACAGAGTGAAGTGAGGGAGGGAGGTGAGAAAGGGAGATGAGAGAGGGACAGGGAGGTGGGGGATATGAGGGAAGTGAAGGAGATGAGAGAGGATGAGAGGGACAGAGAGAGGGAGGTGAGGGAGGGACAGAGGGAGGAGAGGGATATGAGAGAGGGAGGTGAAGGATGTGAGAGGGACAGAGAGAGGGAGGTGAGGGAGGGACAGAGGGAGGTGAGGGAGATGAGAGAGGGAGGTGAAGGAGGGACAGAGGGAGGTGAAGGAGGGACAGAGGGAGGTGAGGGAGGGACAGAGGGAGGTGAGAAAGGGACTGAGGGATGTGAAGGAGGGACAGAGGAAGGTGAGCGAGGGACAGAGAGAGGGAGGTAAGGAAGGGACAGAGGGAGGTGAGGGAAGGACAGAGGGAGGTGAGGGAGATGAGAGAGGGAGCTGAAGGAGGGACAGAGGGAGGTGAGGGAGGGAAGGAGGAAGGTGAGAGAGGAAGGTGAGTGAGGTAGGGAGGGGTGGAGGTGAGGTCTCTGGGCATGACCCTGGAGGTGGGGAAGGGCTGCCCTGGGACCCGAGGCTGTCCTAGAGTGGGCAGCTGCCCCAGGCCTGGCTCTGGCTGCTGGGAAGGCCCTGTCCCATGGTCGGTGTGGGCTCAGGAAAGGCCCCCTTGAAAGCCTTGGGGTTGGCAGGAGGGGACAGGAGCAGAAGAGCCCAGCACAGCCAAGGTGGCCCTGATGGGCAGGCAGTGTCTGGGGAAGGAGGAAGGTGAGCTTTGGGAAGCAGGGCCTCATGCCCAGGCCCCAGCCCAAGCAGAGGCACCCATCGCGGGCAGCCCCAGGTGCCTGGACCCCCATCGGCCTGTCTTGCCAGTCCATCAAAAGCCACTCATGCCCATCTTGGCCCCAAGAGGACAGAGGCAGCTGGGGGGATGACACCAGTGTGTGTGCACCATCTGAGCATGCCATTCCTTAGCCTGTCCTGTCCATGGCTGGTGTCTGCGGCCACTGAAACTGGCTTTGATGCTCAGCTTCCTCTTCTCTGCAAAAGGCAACGAACACTAACCTCCCATAAGCACCATCCTCTGAGCAATAAGAGCCTCTGCCCTCAGCCTCAGCCATCTCTCTTACAGCCCTCCAGTAACCACAAATCAAAACAGCTGTTTGCCATCCATGTGCACAAGGCCCATCCTCTGCTGCACACCTCCAAGAGGAAACACTTCCAGGCCCTGGATCTGCAGCCCAAGGGTGGCAGACTTTCGGCCACTGCTCAACAAGGAAGACCCTCGGGTGGGGCAGGGGGCAAGTAAGAGGGTCCTGGGCACAGGCACATCCCCACTGCCATGGATGTAGGGCCCCAGGCAGAGTGGGGTTCTCACACTTGAGGGTGTCACCTGAGGGTCCTCACACCTGAGGGTCTCACCTGAGAGTCCTTGTGCCTGAGGGTCCTCGTGCCTGAGGGTCTCACTTGAGGGTCTCATCTGAAGGTCCTCACATCTGAGGGTCCTCATACCTGAGGGTCCTCACACCTGAGGGTCTCACCTGAGGGTCCTTGCACCATTTGGGGCAACCTGAGGCCCAGGGTGTCTGGCTGCACATTTAGGGCTATGTTTTGAAGAAATAGCACACGGGACTAGGGATATGTCTGTGCAGGTCTGAAATCCTGAGAGCAGGAGGCTACTTGCAGACCTGCCAGGGACCAAGGATGGATGCTGTGGTCTCTACACAGGATTTCTTCTCTGCTGGCAAACCTGTGGCTCTCGGGGCCTCCATGCTGTGGAGGAGCATCCTGTGCACTCAGAGTGACGGGCAGCAGACAGGGCAGCTGCACCGGCAAGGAGCCAGCAGGTACCCAGTCACAACCTCGCCAAGTCCAAGTGGCCACTGGCTCCCCAGGGCAGGGCTGGCCTGTGGCCCAGTGGCCTCCACGCTCTGGCCCAGCAAGGGTGGCCTGAGGACACTGGGGTCTGGCACCTGCCCTGCAATGTGACGCAGGCTCTGTGCTGGGGGAGGCAGGAAGGCTCTGTGGATGGTGCGGGGAGACTGTCACCCAGCAGTGGGAGCTGCTGGCCAGCAGATGGGGGCTCTATTGAGGGTGACAGCTCAGACTGACCCTTTGATGCCCCACGTCCCCGGTCACCTTTAGGCTCACCAGTTGGTTCCATGTGGGGCCTCTCTGCTGATGACCACCCCCTCATATGTCCAGCAGAGGCCCTCGCCCAGGCTCCTGTCCCCTAACCTCAGCTGTGTCCTCAACACCACTACCTGGCTACACAAGACATCTAAAGTGACAGACCACACAGTTATCCTGACTCCATGGACCCTTCTCCACCTTAGAAAAGGTGCCGCCCTCACTATGGCGCCTACCAGTGGCCTCCCCCTGCCCAGCTGCTCTCCCTGCCCCACCATCAGCGCAGACCTGGCCCCCTCAGCCAGCCAAGGTTTGCAGACCCTGGCCCCGACCCAGTGCTCCTGGCCTCCGCGGAGTCACCCTGCCCACCGTTCTAGCCCCTAGTCTGCCTCCCTGGGAGAGCTCAGTCGCCCACCTGTCCCTGGAGGCTGCCTGGCCACTTCTGGGAGCCCTGCCCCTCTGTACCACATTGGAGCTGTCTGGTGGTCTGGGTACCTCCTTCTGAGGTCCAGCACATGGACACAGAACCCGCCAGGCTTGCTCCCTGCTTCGTCCCTGTGCCCAGGAGGAATTGCTGACTAACTGAGCAACTGTTGTTCCAACAACACCAGCCCCACCCCTGACCTGAAGGTAGTGGAGAGCCTGCCTGCACCCCAAGCTGTCCCAGTCAGCACAGCAGCCAAAGCCTGGCCGGCTTAGGGCTGCAACCCCAAGGCAGGTGCTGTCTGACTCCACCCTGAGGGGGAGGCGGAACGGGCCCCACCTCTTAGGTAAAACAGGAGGAAATAAAGCCAGAAAAGTTTTCAGTAAACTGGAACTAATGAACTGAACCACACCAGAGGAGTTTCTCCAGTGATTTAATACAAGGTGTTTCTATGTGTGCCCAAACAGGGCATATTCGAAGGACAAAAAAAACCAAAAAACATAAAGGGCTGGAGCGGTGGCTTGGCGGTTACGGTGCTTGCTTAGCATGCGCGAGTACACGGGTTCAAAACCCAGCACCACGTGCACAACGAAGTGTCTGAGGATTGAAAGTCATATGAGAAACTAAATAAAAATTGCTTCTCTCTCTCTCTCTCTCTCTCTCACACTGTCCCCCCTTTCTTAAAAAAAAAAGAAACACATACAGAAACCTTAAGGGGCACCTGGAGAGCCTGTTTTCTTGGAATTACTACAGGTATTGTAGGATGAAGCACGTAAGCAACGATGTTAATATCATTAGGAACCAAAATTTTTGGCATAAGGGAAAGAAGACGAAATTGCAAGTCAAGAAAGGAAGTCTAAAGTTCCTACCTAAGAAACCGTCTGAAAATGGAATTGAAGAAGCGACTCCATTTACAGTGGCATTGAAAGCAGGAAAAGCTATAGGAGTAGGAGTTGCTGTGGGGAAGTGAGAGGGCTCAATGACCATGTCCCGCCTCGGGCACAGCGCTCCCCAAGCTGTGTCCCCACCACCTCCCGTGTGCAAACCCGGAACAGCCAAACAACCCAAAGGAGAGCTTGCCCTTCCCAGGCTCCCGCCTCCCCAGGGCGTGAGGTCTGGGAGACAGGACGACTGTGCACGGCGCAGCTTCCACCACCCAAGAGCACGGCTTTATGAGAAGTGGGTTCACTGTGGTCACCTGGCCCGGTTGCTGTCGGCCTTCGGGGACACTACAGAGCCCCACTGTAGCCCATGAACTACAGACCCATGGGCTGGGGCAGAGTCCAGACTCAGCCTGTGTCCCTGGCTGACTTGTTCTTGGGGGTCAATGCCAATCAGAGAACAGACTTCCTAACAAGTAGTGCTAAGACGTTGGACATCCGCCAGCCTAAGTCTGGAGCTTCAGCCTTATCTCATCGTGTCCAAAATGGCTAAACACATGTAGGCCTAAATCTACAAACTCCCAGAAGAATGCAGATTTGCGTACTTGGACTCGAGAAGGGACAGGCTGGACTTCATCAGTAGCAGGGGGACAGCAAAGAGACAGCCTGGAGAGCAGGAAAATGCATTTCCAAATAATATATCAGATAAAGAACCTGCCTCTGGGATAAAGAGAGGACTCTGGCAACTCAATAAGAAAAAGACCAAATAATCTCATTTTAAAATGAAGAATTCTGGGCTGGGTGCAGCTTGGTGGTAGAGCTCTTGTTAACATGCATGAGGCTTGGGTTTGGTCCCTGGTAACACATCAATCAATCAATACGTAAATAAATAGAGAAGTAATGTGAATAGACATTTCACCGAAGACCACATCCAAATGGCCAGCAAACACCTGGACAGGTTCCTGATGTCATTAGTCAGGGAAGACCAACCAAGCTTCATGAGATACTGTTTCACGCCACTAGGATATTTAGACACAAGAAGCCAGACACCAGCAATGATATGGTGATGCTGACAGATTTGGGTCCTGATGTACGGGTGCACAGAATGTAAATGGGTGTGGCCACTTTGGTGAACAGCCTGGAACCACGTGTAAGGTGATCCAGCAATGCCACTCCTAGGTTTGTGTCCAAGAAAAACAAGAACATGTGTCCACACAAAGACTTGCACTACGATGCTCATGGCCACATTATTAACAATAGCCCAATATCCATCAA
This sequence comes from Aplodontia rufa, assembly GCA_004027875.1. Lineage (NCBI taxonomy): Eukaryota > Metazoa > Chordata > Mammalia > Rodentia > Aplodontiidae > Aplodontia > Aplodontia rufa. The sequence goes on from PVKS010012986.1 coordinate 9,790, forward strand.
GAGATGCATGGGGGAGGGGGCTGGAGCGGTGGCTCCATGGTTACAGCGCTTACCTGGCATGCACGAGTATACAGGTTCAAGCCCCAGCACCCACGTATACAACTAAGTGTCAGACCAATGAAAGCCATGTGAAAAACTCAATAAAAGTTGATTCTCTCCCTCTCTCTCTCTCACTATCCTTTAAAAAAAAAGAGGGAGAGATGCATGGAAAAGCAAGACGGTATCCACGTGCGCACTGGAAAGTCACTGGGTGACAGAGTCATGGGGAACTCACTGGGTGAGAGACAGAGAGAGAGAAAGAGTCACTGAGAAGTCACTGAGTGACAGAGAAAGTCACTGGGAATTCACTGGGCGACAGAGAGAGACAGAGAAAGAGTCACTGGGAAGTCACTGGGTGACACACAGAGACAGAGAGAGTCACTAGAAGTCACTGGGTGATAGAGAGAGTCACTGGGAAGTCCTGAGAGGGGGGGGGTAGGTAGCTCGGTGGTTACAGCGCTTGCCCGGCATGCACGAGTACATGGGTTCAAGCCCTAGCACCCACGTATACCACTAAGTGTCAGACCAATGAAAGCCATGTGAAAAACTCAATAAAAGTTGATTCTCGCCCTCTCTCTCTCTCTCTCTCTCTCTCACTCACTATCCTTTAAAAAGAGAGAGAGAGAGAGATGCATGGGAAAACAAGATGGTATCCACATGCACACTGGAAAGTCACGGGGTGACAGAGAGCCATGGGGAACTCACTGGGTGACAGAGAGACAGACAGTGACAGACAGTGACTTTACTGGGAAGTCACGATGATAGAGAGAGAGAGTCAAGGTTTAGTATAATTTTTTCATTTGGTTTTTGTTTTACCTCCACTTAGTTGACTACGTGGTACTCAGGATTGAACCTGGGTCCTTGCACATGCCAGGCAAGCACTCTACCCTCCTAGCCACCACTCCAGCTCCTGGTGTTTCTTTTTCAGTCTACATATATTTTATTCCTTTTTCTTGCCTGAAATATTTACAGTAGAAGCAGCTTAATGTCTTGATGTGCTTTAACATGGTCCAGAAAAAGAATAGTGTGCTGTGAGTAGCTGAGGCCACACGAATGACAGCTGGTTGAGTGGCAGGGGCAGGGAGCTGGCTCCACTCTCCTCCCATCCCTGTGCACAGGTGACACAGTGGATTCTACAGAAGGGGTTTCAATCTGTACAGCAAAACAGCCCCACAGCTGCACAAGCGGAGGCCAGAGGTGGCTCCATGTGAGTGCGCATGCCCAGGGGCTGAAGGAGCATGTCCCTCGCTGCCAGGGACAGGCAGTGGACCTGCAGGCTTGTGCAGAGGGTGGAGGTCCGGTGAAGTCTTGCTGGTGATGCTTACTGTTAGGAATACAATCACTGGGGCTGGAGCGGTGGCTCAGCGGTTATGGCACTTGACTGGCATGCGCGAGGATGCGGGTTTGAACCCCAGGGCCACGTACACAATGAAGTGTCACAGAATGAAAACCAGATGAAAAACTAAATAAAGTTGATTCTCTCTTTCTCTCTCTCTCTCACTGTCCCTATCTCTAGAAAAAAAGAAAAGGAAAAGAAATAATAATCATTAAAAATCCTGAGGTGCTATAAGAAAATCAAACACGTGCCCGGAAGTGGGTAAAAAAGGCAGACTTCACTTCTGCAGAAGGTGCATTCGTAGAGGGATTTGAGAAGCAGGCACACTTGAGTGGGGTCCATCTGCTTATATTTCCAACCTGACAGCAATCCTCCCCTTCACTCTGATTGGACGAGCTCAGGGGTACAATCTGCGTGATTGGCTAATATAAAACTGGGATGGGTACAGAAAAGAGCTATGGGTGTAATGGGATATCTGATGAGGAGTTTAAAAACCTATTATCTCTCATATTGTTACTTTATATACATTTATGAATGTATAATAACTCCTTAATAAAATAATTTTTTAAATGAAAGAAAAGAAAACAATGGATTATCCCTGACCACATGGTTCCCGACCTCAGATGGCCTCCTTTCATGCATGAACCTTGAGACTGCCTTCTGAAAGTGGACCCACCAACCTGCTGTCTCTCACACCACCCAGCCCTGGAAAGCGCCCTGGCGAGCCCCGGCCCCTCTGTTGCTCCATCTACTTGCTTTGCTCTTCCAAGCAGGGTCAGCTTGGAACAAGTCTGTGCAACAGCACGTTCAAGTCCACCCGAAAGCCAGGATAGCGAGGCTAACAGTGATAACCCAGACCACCAAAGTCTTCTGTGGCAACAGGGAGACACTTAGGATGCCACAGGGATGGGAGAAGCAGCAGAAAGTCAGATTAGAGGGAAATGGTCAGGGACCAAGGCCACGATGGTGCTGGGAGTCAAGGGAGATGTTTTCTCCTTTGCACTTTTCCACCAGAAAAAGTGAGAGTGGTCCACGATCCTCATGATGGCAGGGTGTCCCACATCCTCAGCAGTGGCCAGGTCAGCAAGAGGCCTCCTAATCTCACGTAGGACAATCAGCTCCTGGCCTCCACTGGCTCCGCCATGGGTTCTGGCTGCATGACCCATGGCATCCTCAGCACAGTGACAGGAGAACAGGAGCTGGTGAGGCGGCCACCAGGACCCACCTCAAGTATTTGAGCCCAGAGCACACAGTTGTTGATCATTATCTGTAGCAACCAACATAATAATGCCAGGGGAGAAATCTTTATTTTATTGAATGTTTACATTATCAGTAAAAAATAACTGATTCACTGTCATACTGCAACGTAGGGATACTTTTAAGCTACATTCGTGAGCAGCCCTGGTGAAGTGCATGGTGGTGTTCCCCCAGCTTCCTCCAACACAGGGCACAATGGCACTTAGCATAAAGGTGCTCTTCATGGGAGAAAGGGAGGCTGGGGGCTGGCTTGCACCCACAGCCACAGGGACCTGGCCACATTCTGTGTCTTTGCTTCTCTGCTGGCTGTGCCATCAGTTTACTTTGAACCCCTGTTTACATAAAGGACTTTGTTGTGCACCATGGTCAGAGACCTAGGCCTAGGGCCCTCAGGAAGCAACTAATGTGTGTCTGCATCCGAGGCCACTGCAGAACTGGGGTTCTAGAATTCACTTCCAAGTGCTCACCAAAGGACGGGTAAGTGGACTGTGGTAATTTGAAGTTGACATGCACGTTACATATCGTGTGTATAGGCAGCAGGCATGTAAGGCCTCAGTAGCCACAGCCACTCCTGAGAACTTAGAACAGCAGACATTTCTTCCAGGTAGGAGAGTCTACCCTGACACTGCTAAGCATTGCTGCACCCATGGTGGTGGGAAGCAGACCACCTGGCTGCCAACTGGAGTCCCTGCAGGCGAGTGCCCTGTGCCTGTCTACTCAGGCAGTCGGGAGGCAGGAGCTGGGCAGAGCAAAGTCTGGGTGGCTGGCTTGCCAGGGGAGCGGAGAGGGGCATGTCCTTGCAGAGGTCCCTGGGCCCTGCCAGGAAGCTCCCAGAGTCAGGGTCCTGACCCCCAGGAGACAGGAGCCCCTGAGGCCCAGGGCAGACTTATAGCCTGAGCCCACCTCCTGTCCTCTCCCTCCTAGACATCCCAGAGACCTCAGGGCCACCTTCACCAGGGCACCAGAGCCAGGATCCCTGCAGCAGGGCCCAGGACCAGAAAAGCAGCGCTTTCAAAGGGCTGCTGCCTTCAGGGCCACCATCCCTGAGTACAAGGCTGTCCCTCCAAGCTCACTTGGCTGTGGCTTACATCCTGATTTTAGGAACAAGATAACTGCGCTCACTGAAGACAGAACTGCTCTGGCCAGCAGAGCCACGTGAGTCCTCCACTGGGGCTCCAGGGTTGAGGCAGAACCTGCAGGATGGCAACAGTTGGAGCAGAGAAAGGAGGAGAGCGGAGGCTTCAACCAGGCACAAACTTCCTGGGGCAGGAAGAAGCTTGGCCCATTCCCCCAGCAGCAGAAGGGCCTCCTGGCAGGGGCCTGGTGAGCCAGGGGAGAGGGGCAGGGAAGGGTGGGTAAGTGGTGCCTCAGCTCTCTGGCAGCAGGACACACTGGTCACTCAGCCCCACCAGCATCCCACAAGAGCTGGGCCAGAGGCCACCCTAAGCAGCCCCAGGGTCTTACCTGCCTCCAAGGGGCTGGGCCAGGCCAGAGCCAGGGCCCAGGCTGGCCTGGTGAGGCCTCCAGGCAGCCTGCAGCTCCCAGAAGAGCCCAGGCCCTTGCACACCTGCCCCAGATGAGATTCTCCTTTCTCATTACCGCAGTAATGGGCCCCTCAGACCTCATTCCAGCCCTAGATATTATCTGACCCGTATAATTAATTAATTATCACCCAAATATTATAGATTATTAAAAATAGCATAACTAATAGTGTAATATCTCAAGCTGTCGACTTTAATAGTCAACATTGTCTTGGCAGAGCTTATCAGCCCGGCACACCCGGCGAGAATATTGATTCCGGGTAATTTTAGCCGTCATCTGCCATCCTGACGGGGAATTGTCAGGTCCTCACCCGAGCCGGGGCTCATTTGAAATCGTTAAACCGCTGCGCAGCTCACACTGGATCTTAATGTTTCCTTTTTCTCCCCTTCAATATGTTTCAGCCACAGAGAGGAAAATAAATAGAGAAGTGGAGTGGTGGAGCGCGAGCCAGGGCAGGGTGGGTGGGCTCCGCTGGGCCCCTGCCTCCCTCAGCCCCTTTCCTGGGGTGCTGAGGCCAGCCAAGGAGCGCCATGCAGGGGGCGGCGAGAGCCTCCCGCGCACCCACCCGCAAGATCCCCGCAAGGACGCAGAGTGGCGGGGCACCCACATCCATGCGGTGTGCAGACGAGGCTGGTGGACACAGGGCTCAGCCGCGCAGTCGCAAAACGCAGCACAGGGCCATCCGGGACCCGGGTCAGGCACAGCGGACGCGCACCGCTCCGACGCATCCCCAGCCGAAGCTCTCTGGTCCCCCTGGGGCCTTTCCAGCCAGAGGCTGAGAATGGGGCGATGAGCGACCCACAGGGAGGACTGCAGCTCTGACCGAGTGGCCAGGGGACCTGGCCGCCCCGCGCGTCCCCGCCCATGCCCTGCCGCCGGGACCCAAACGTGCTCCGAGGGCAGGAGAGGCGGGGTGGTCTCCAGGAGCTCAGCGCACCCTCACCCCCACCCCCGCTGCAGGCGCCGGGCGACCTGCGGGTACCGCCTCGAAAGCTTCAAACATCTACTCAGGATTCATGGGCCTGACCATGATTTAATAGCCCAGGGGCTGCGAGAGAGGCTTTAACCCCATTAAGCTCATCACGCGGTGACCTGCACCCTCTTCAGTGCTGACCTGGAACAGTCAAGAGTTGGCTGATGGTGTGTGCAGGCAGGACTTTGCTGAACTCATTTACTGAGCGCCTTCTGTGTGCCTGGTCTGAGCCACTCCCTCACCCCTAGGACCCCAATGCTGCGCTCCTGACTTTCCACCTTCCTCCCTGCCTACCCGGTGCAGCCCATCATCCCCAGGGGAAAGGGAGAGAGAAGGGGCCTCCAAGCTCCGGATCCTTCCCCAGATCTCAGTGGGCATGGAGGATGCTGATAACAGACATTCCTGAGCTCCTAGAATGCAGGCTGGCCTGTCTGCCTCATGCCTGCTCCCCAAGTCCACCAAGGTCTATGGTGTCAGAGGTGAGGCATGGTGAGACCCCGAAGCAGCCATAAATGGAAGAAAGAGTCCAGGTGGGGCCTGGTGGGGGAGGGTCACATGCCCCTAGCAGTCAAGGTAACATTTGGGAATTCCCAAAGAAGAGGCCCATGGCCACCGGACAGGGCAGAGATGGACAAGTAAGTTAGTAGACACATGGCGCCCTGGCAGCAGAAGAGCCTGCTGAGATGGGCACTGGACAGATGATAGGTGGGTGCTCGCAAAGGTCACATGTTCCCAGCTCCAAGGCTGCCAGTGACCAGGTGCGCCCCTTGTCCTCTGATTTCTGCTACAATACAGAATCCAATGGCTCACGATAGCTCTTCAGCTCCTGGCGGGTTCATCAGACTTCAGCTTTGAGGTGGACTGTGGTGGTGGGCTCCCTGCCCTCATTCCAAGTCCCAGGCCAGGGCAATAGCCACTCCCCCAAGCACGCTGTCTTGGAGAGGGCAGAAGTTCCAAAGGCAGGGGGAAGGCCACAGTGGGCTGGGGAGGGTGAAGGGAAGGAAGAAGTAGGGACAGATAATACCATTGGTCATTTTTCTGACTCAATTAAATAAAGCTTTCTCAGCTGTATGGGGCTGGGGTGAGGGACAAGAAGCATTATAATCATGCATTGCCTCCCACTCCAGAGTATGCTAGACATGAGACCCACAGCATTGTGGGGGCAACCATCCTGCCCCTGTGCCCAGGACTCCCCAGGCTCTACCTTCTCCTAAATGGCCTCTAGGGAAGCTGGAACAGAGGCTAGGCAGGGATCTGGAAGCCTGGGATTGCCAAGGCAGGAGAAATCCAGGAGGGAAAGACAGAACAAGCCAGGAGGCCTCTCTCAGTCTGCTTGGCCCATCTGAGGGGAGCTTGTGGTGTGAAACCCACTAGTTCCCCCACTGCTGGAGGAGGGGTGATGTGTCCCCAGGTGTCTCTGGGGACAGTGTCTCTGTCAGTCCAGAGCAGCTGGGATAGGCATGAGTAGCCCAACCAGGATCTGTTCAGGGTGCTTCCTGTGTCCACTCTGCCAGGGAGTAAAATTATCAGCACTAGATGGGACCTTGTGGAGGATGGAGCTATGGCAGCCAGGGCCATTTCCCTGCCCACAGGGACTACACAAAGCTCTAAGGGGTGGAGGTGGAGGGCATGGGCTGAAACCCCAGCCTTTCCTTGTTAGTGCAGCATGCTTTTTCTTGTGCCCCACCTTGATGAGGGACAGGGTCAAGTGAGACGCACAGTGTCCAAGAGCCACAATATGGGGCCTGAGCCATGAGGGAAAGATAAAGGCCATGGGATGTGTTACGGTGAGACATGATGCTCAGGCTTGGGGTGGGGGCAGGATAGCACCTACCTTGGAGTGAGGAAATCAGGTAGCTCCCAGGTGAGCAGGAACGATGCACGTGGCCAGGTGGCCAAGGGCATGGATGGTGCTTGGCCATCAGGTAGACAGGAGCACAGGATGCAGGTGTGGGGAGCATGAGGAAGAGCCCTGCAGACCCAGTCAGGATGGGCCCCATTGCCCTGCTACAGAGACCAGACATGATCCCCAGACTGAGGGCATTTTTGGAAAGGGATGACAGTGACTCAGTTTACATTTGAGGACAATAGAAACTATAATGGAGGGGCAGGCTATGGTGGGCAGTGAGAGGTGTGGCAGTGGTCACTTGATTGACATGCAGTGCAAAGCACCTCAGGCCCTCCACCCAGACGGGGTCTTCCAGCCTTGTCCTCCAGGCAGCGTGGCTTGGCCATTCCCTGGGCAAATATTTGTGCCCACATGACTCACACCCCTGAGGGAGGTGCCTCATTCCTGCAGGAGCCTGGGGAAGGAAGGTAGGTAGGTGGCATGGGGTGGACACCCCTGATGCTTCTCCCAAGTGAGCCAGTGACAGACCGAGGCCAGAGAGGGCAGGGAACAGTGAGGGGCATCATGGGGACTGAGCTTATGAGGGAAGGACCCTGCCTGGACAGCTTTCCCTTGGCACTCTGAAGCCACCCGCCCAGGATTCTGCACATGAAAAGCCTGTCAGACCAGCACTCATTAAGCCCCGCCACCTACTGGCTTACAGCTTTGAGCCCGTAAGTCTTTTCTGGCCTCAGTTTACTCCTCTCGAGGTGGCAATACTCACCCTCTCCTGCCCTGTGGTCAGTAAACTCTCCTGAGTCAGGGTGCCCTCCCAGGCCAGCCAACAGTGCCAGGAGGGGGCCATCAGGCCACCTGTGCAGCACAATGGGGATCCAGGGCGACAGCCTCACACAGCAGCCACGCCCAGCTGTCCCGGTCTTGATACTTGCTTTAAGTTTAAAAGGGTTTAAACCTCACCTCTGCTTCTCTGACTAGCTCCTTGCCAGGAGCCAGGGCCTGCACTGCTCGCTGAGTGCCTTACATCTCTGAACCACTCAGCCTGCAAATGGGAGCAGGAGAGGCGCGACTTCCCGAAACTGCTCTAGCTGGTTGAGGCTTGTGATGCGCGGATTCCACACACCGCAGTGCGGCCACAAAGGCCTGCACCCTCCTCCTCGCTGGGGTATCATAGTTTGGGGAATGGAGAGGAGGACGCCCAGAGCCAGGACGCCCCGAGAGCGCCACGGGAGGAACCAGGACCCGCAGCTGTGCTGGCGCTGTCCGGTGCTGAAAGCGGCACAGGCTGGGGGTGGGGGGCGGCGCAGCAGCAGAGGTGCGCTGTCCGTGGTACTGGCGACAGCCTTGGCACTAGCTTTGCGCACTGCTGCCTGCGCCCTGGGGTGGGCAGGGTGGCTGCGGTCTTGACCCTAGAAAAAGCACTCCCTCCGATCTCTGGTGCTCTGAGAGGATCCTACAGGAAGTGTATCGTAGAGAAGATGAATGATAAAGTCATTCAGAACGTTCTTCCCTTTTTCCAAACTCTGAAGAGTAACAGGGTGTGCCATGTGGGAGGGGACCATGTGGGAGGGGACCGAGAGGTGAGAGAAAGGCACCTGGGAGCCTCCCTCTCCTTGCCTGCCTCTCCCTCTTGCACAGGGAGGCCACACGGAGAACTGGTCTGCACTCAAGGAATCAGAATGGTAATTTGTGGACAGTATGGTAGTCCCTGCTCTGCCTATTTCAGGTTACATCGAGGATGCTAGGAGGTCTGGAGCAGTGGGCTACTTGCATAAGGCAAACTCGAAATCAATGCTACCCTTCTGGCCCTTCACGAGGCACCTCAAAAACCAGAAGAGATGGGAAAGTCCACCACCACCCCATGCACAGAGCGATCCTGTGACCTGATTCCTCAGGGTACAGGAGAAGGATCTTAGAGGTCATGTGGAATCCACACCCACAATTGACAGGAAAAAATACCTATGGGGGGTCATTAGCCCAGGACGAGTCCATGGCAGAAGTGGGAGCTCTCCTTGCACTCTTCCCCAAACTTCAAAATGCCCTGGTGCTGGGGAAAACGGTATGGGAAATTGCAGCCCCACCCACCTCTTTTTCCAGGTCCACTTCTAGGACCCCTTGCCACCAGTTTCTCCTCCCAGATTTCTGCCCTTACCACGTGTCTGTCTCTGCCTCCAAACTCATCATTGTCCTCCATCCAGACCAACCTGCCATGAGTGTGGGATCATCACAAAGGGGCAGAGCCAAGCTCCATAATGCTGCCACCAAGCAGCAGAGGTGTCCCCATCTCAGGCACAGTGTCACTGTGCCCACCTGGGGCCCCACAAGTGAAGCTGGTGGCTTGGAGGTAAACCTAGATTGCAGATGGGTGAAGATTGCACAAATGAGGGTCTAATTGCCCATCAATTGTGATTAGGAGTGAAAGGACTTCTCTACAGGTTGAGGAGGGTCATATCTGGGATCTGAGGAAGGTGCTGCCATGTATCTCTGAGGCTTGGGTCTCCTTAGACTTGGGAACTGGGACAGCGGCTGCCACACCCTCTCCCTGAGCCTTGTCCACCAGCAGCACCCCCTGTCAAGGGACAGCAAGGGGAGCTGCCCCCTGGAACTCTGAAGAGCCATCACCCTGCCTGCAGCAGCTCCAGCCAAAACACTGAGCCACAGAGGGGAAGGGGCCGGAAGGGTGGTGAGGGGACTTGAGGACAGCAAAGCGGTTTCTTTGGTAAGTAGTACTCAACCTCTGCTGCCAACCCGCCCCCCCCCATCAGGGAGAACTTCTGGTGGTGCTGCTTTGTGCAGTTGTAGATTATGCCATGCTATCGCACTATGCTCACTACAAAACCTAGTAACATCCTGTATTTGACTTACTGTTTTAATGATAACCACATACATTACAATACATCTACATTATATACAGCATCATTGTGCACCCGTGTTCATCAAATGAAAGTTGTACCAAGAAGGCAAGATGCGTCCTAATATTTCCTGTCTGGTGCATATAAGGAGGTGAGGGCAGACCTTGCTGGCTACACACACCCCATAGGTTGTATGGTTGTGGCTGCTGTTAGATATTTGGCAATCACAGCCTGGTGACTTATGCTGGTGACAGTCACTTTATGACTGTGTGCTGCAGTTTGATGCCCAATGTCACACTGAGTCTCGAACCCTCAAAGCCAGTTCCTATGTACTTACTACTTCTGCCTCCCCCCCCCAAAGCACTCTTCTGCCCCCAGCAGCTGTGCCTCCCAGGGGAGCAGGAGGGTGGTCAGGGACCTGATGGAGGGCCTGGGTACCCTCCTCACCCAGAAGAAGGAGTTAAACAGGACAAGGAGGTGATGCTCCTAGTAGCTGGTGGGGTCTGGAGGGAGTGAGAGGGGTGTGAGTGACTGTGAGCAGAGCCCCACCGGGGAATCTGGGTGCTCATGAATGAATTCGTTCTTGTGTGCTGCATGCTTGTCAATGAGAGAGAGAGAGAGAGAGAGAGAGAGAAGGTGATGGGCATATCTATATTCAAACTCAGCTAAGGAGGGGGAGAGAGAGGAAGACCAAAGTGGGGGCAGCGGAAAGGAGATAATTACCTCCCTGCGATGAGAGATTACCCACCTCCATCCCCAGAGGTGATTTATAATTTAAAGATAAAGAATAATCAAGTCCTGGCAAGGAAGGACACAGTGTTGTGGGTCTGATTAGAATCTCGGGATGGACCAGCAGCAGGGAGGGCAGAGGGGGCGAGGAGGGGAGAAACCAGAGGGGAGACCTGGGCCTTCCCCAGTCCCAGACTCCCTGAGGCTCAGCATGTCCGAGCGTGGCCCAAATTACAGCCGATCCGTCCCCCATTATTTCTCCCAACTTTTAATTTCTGCTTCCGAAGGATCATTGCCCGCGGTAATTGCAAAGGACCCGTCCTTGCGCTGGGAGCAGGCTCCGGGGACCGCAGCGGGAGGAGGCTCGCACAGTCACTGGAGCACTGGACCGCGCGCTCACACCCTGCACACGCGCGCACCATCGCCAGCTCCCACCTGGGTCCACAGAGGAGGATCGGCCGTTGGAAGGCTCAGGAGGACAGAGACACACCGGGCAGTGTCCGTCATCCCGCGCTTGGACGCAGAACGCTGGGCTCCACACTCAGGACACCGCAGGGCCCTGTCCTGCAAACCTCGCCGTTGTGGACAAAACGTGCACAAATACCCCAGCCGCGAGCGGGCCTTTTCTAGCCTCGGGTGTGGGGAAGGGGCGTTTGTCTTGTTGTTTCTGGAAGAAACACACTTTCCCTTGCTGGCGGGATATCAGGTGTTAGGTCGGCCGCCGGCGTTTGTACGATTTTACCCCTTTTGGGTCCGGGGGGCAACAGAGCTGTCCAGACTTCCTCGTTTTCGATTCCTCTAGCGATGAGCAACCCCGGGGCCGCCAGCCCCGCCCCGCGCGAGGACTCGGCCAGCGCTAATTTGACGGCGCGAAAGGGGCGGGCGCCGACGCGGGAGGGGACTGCGGGGCAGAGACCCTGAGCCAGAGCTGGTGGGACCAAGATCCGCGGATCCTGCGGGAAGGGGCCGAAGATTTTTACAGAGCTTCAGAATCGGCTGGGGGCGCGGGAGGCGCCCGAGCCCATGGCCTGGGCGGAATGTCCTGGCAAACTCCGGGCCGCAGGGCCTCCGCGACCCCGCAGCTGCCGATTGATCCCGCAATTATTTAAAAGCGGTTTGTCTCCTCCCCCTTCGCCAAGGAGGCGGGAGCGCCGTTTTCAGACTCGCGGCACCGCGGCGACAGGCTGTTGACCGCGACACCTGCCCGCGAACTGCGCGCCAGCTCGGGGCTGCGCGTCTGTCCGTCCGGCCCCAGGCTCGGTCCGAGTGTCCCGCGCCGGGCCCGCCTCCTCTGCCCGGGGCCGTTCGCAGCCAATTAGGCGTGCGCGCTAACGAGAGCGGCCGAGTCCCGCGGCCGCCGGCGGGCGCACGTGTGTGCGGCGTGTGGACGCGTGGGCGCCTCCGGCGGGGCCGCCATAAATGTGCCGGCCGGGCGCGGCGGGCGCCTGAGGCGGCGGCGGAGGCAGCGGCAGGCAGCACCGGCGGAGCCGGGTGCGGCGCCGAGAGCAGCCGAGCTGTGTCCGCCGTCACGGGCCGGGAGGCGGCTCCCCGGCCGCCCGAGATGGGAGCCCAGTAGGCAGCGCGGCCCGAGCCGCCAGAGCGGCGGGAGGCCGGCATGAGCGCCAGCGGCGCGGCGGCTCCTGGGGACGTCCCCGCGCTGCCGCCCCCGCCGCCCGGGCCCTGCCCGGGGCCCTCACCGCCCGCTCCCGCCGCAGCTGCCCGGGACGCTATGGACGGGCGCGCCGAGCTGCCCGCCTTTCCCCGGGCCGGAGCCCCTCTGCTCGCTGCCAGCGACACTGTGCCCGCGGGGCCCGAGGCTGCCGGTGCAGCCCGGCCCGCCGCGCCCCCGCGCCCCACATCCTTCTCGGTGCTGGACATCCTGGACCCCAACAAGTTCAACAGCAGAAGACGCCGCTGCGTGCTGCTGGGTCCGGTAGCGCCCGCGGCTTGCGCCCCGTGCCCTCCGACCCCGTGCGCAGCGGCCCCCGCCGCCTCCGGACGCCCACCGCGTGCGGAGGAGCTGGAGCGCAGAGCCCCGGCGGTCGCCGGGGGAGTCGGAACCACCACCGGAGCTGAGCCACCCAGTGAGTAGCCAGGGGCCAGCGCCTGGTCTCGGGGGCAAGGGGACCCGCCGCTGCTGTGTGTTTATGCTCCTGGGACCCCAGGACGAGCTGGGTCTAGCCGGCACCGGAGCTCGGTGGAAAGTTCGCAGAGCGCGGGGTTCGCGTCCGGCCCACCCGCGGCCTCCGTCCGACCCGGACTCCAGGGCCCTTGCTGCCCTGCGCTTCTGGGAAGCTCAGCCCGGTCAGGCTCAGGGCCTGCGGGTCTGCGAGGCCGCTTCAGGGTTCGCTTGTGTGTCTCTGACGTTGGAGGGTTGTTGGTGCTGGAGGCAGAGAGGACGTGCATGGCCTGTGACCTCCCCGCCCCCACCGTGGCTGCCCGGGGCCTCCCTCCTTTTCCTCTCTCCTTTTCTTTTTCTTCTTCTTTTTTTTTCCTTTTGGACAAATCAGACTAATTGTGACAAAACGCTGGTTATCTCTGGAAAAACAATTAAATCCCTTCGATTACAGTTAAGGGGAAATGTGCTTAGCGGCGGAAAGCGGCTGGTAATGGGGCGGCCCGTGCCCCCGGTCCGGTCGATATCCCATTACGGCGCATGCATATCTCTTTCAAGCACCTTGCAAACTCCCCCCGAACATCTAAATTATAGGGTCAAAATTCGGATAATTACTCGATTAAAACCTATTACACTTATTAGGGGCCGCTATTGATCGCGAATTGCATTCGACCTGCTCCTGATTGCTTTTTGTGTCCCCTCTCCCACCCTTTCTCCCTCCAACTTCCCGGCCCCTGTGCCTCACAGGGAGGAAAGGGCTGGGGCTACATCTTGGGCAGTGGGGAGCGCTGCTTCACCACTAGGCTTCTTTGCTATCGGTGGAGATGGAGGAAGAGCAAAGCAAATCCGAGCTGGCCGGAGGGGGCCCCCCATGGGCTTCCCAAGAGTGGTTCCTCTGGAGACCTTCAAGTGCACCAGGAAGCCAGCAGTCCAGAGCCCAGACTGTAGCGGTGCCCGGTGCCCGGAGCAAGCAGGGAGTGAGCCCAGACAGGCCTGACCGCCAGGCATGCGATGGCCCTGGGTGGTCTGGGAAACAGCTCCTGTCCCTGCTGAGTCTTTCTTGTTGGGAACCAAGACACCTGGATGCCTTCATGTGACCTGGACCAGTTGCACTGGAGGAATCTGCCAGGAGCAAATCCATCATTTATGCCCCAGGATCTCAGTGCCAACCTGACCTGAAATCAGAGCCTTAAAACCGTGCTGGGAAGCACTGCGAACAACACCTATGGGGTTCGTCTGGTGGTTTAAAACCACCTGTGGGGGTGAGGGACATGGACCACCCTCAAAGCCTTGCAGGAGAGAGACCTTCCAAATTTCAGGGAGTCAAAATGCAGTCACACCTGGGGCCTCTGCTTCAAGGCTGCTGGGCAGCTGCTCTGTCTCCCTTTCTAGGCTTCTGCCCGGCCCCTCCAGATCAGGCCAAGCGTGGACAGGCCACACATTGATCTTGGGGACCAGGCAAAAGGGCCTCAGCAGGCAGGAAGCAGGCACTGAAAGCCCAGAAGTATTCCAAGGCCTAGAGGTAGATATGTAGAGACCCAGCAGGGGCAGCTAATTTTGGCCCTCAGAAATCCCCTCCACTTGGCCATGGACCCCACCCCAGGCTTCTGGCCCGACCTGGTACTAAATGGCCGGTAATTGGCTGGCCCAAAGCCGGCTATAATTGGAGGGTAATATATGCCGAAATAAATAGCCTTTAACTAGTTTGTACATTACACAAAATGAGTTTAATTAAGTTTGTATCTGCCCCGGGATCGATCGGAGCGCGGACTCCGCGGCACACTCCGCAGCCCTGCCCAGCCGCTCACCCAGCGCTCTGCGGGGCCAAGGAGAGGTCTGCGCATCCAGGCGCCGGCGAGGAAGCGCCACTGTGTACGAAAGGGGTCCTTCCGACCTTGGGAAGCGAAATGGGGACAGAAAGAGCTGCGGCGGGCTGGGAGACTCGTTGGGACGTAGGGAGGGAAACGAAAGAGTTACGGGGAACAGGGAAGGCGAAGGGATTGAGGACCCCGCGGGGAGGAGCGGGAGGGAGGGCGCGGCTGACCCCTCTGCCTTCTGTCCGCCGCCCGCAGGTGCCGGCGACCCCTACAAGGCGGAGGACGCGGAGGCCAACGGCTACAGCAGCGGCGGCCACAGCCCAAGCGCCGACAGCGGCGACGAGGCGCCAGACGACGAGGACGAGGACGAGGCGCCCGAGGCCCGTGGCGCGGAGGAGGTGCGGGGAGGCGGCGGTGGCCACGGTGCCCGCGGGTCGGGCGGCCCAGGAGCGGCCGAGGCGCAGGCGCCCCCCGGCGCGGTGGACGAGGCCGCGGCCCCCGGGCCCCGCGGGAACTCCCCGGGAGCCTCGGGCCCTCCGGGAGTGCCGGCAACGGCGGCGGTCGCGGGGACCACCGCGCAGGGCGCGGCGACGGCGACCAAGCCCAAGCGGAAGCGCACCGGCTCCGACTCCAAGTCGGGGAAGCCGCGGCGCGCGCGCACCGCCTTCACCTACGAGCAGCTCGTGGCGCTGGAGAACAAGTTCAAGGCGACGCGTTACCTGTCGGTGTGCGAGCGCCTCAACCTGGCGCTCTCGCTGAGCCTCACCGAGACTCAGGTGAAGATCTGGTTCCAGAACCGCAGAACCAAGTGGAAGAAGCAGAACCCTGGCGCCGACACCAGCGCGCCGACCGGCGGCGGCGGGGCTCCGGGGCCCGGCGCGGGGCCCGGCGCGGGGCTGCCCGGCGGCCTCAGCCCGCTCAGCCCCTCGCCGCCCATGGGCGCCCCGCTCGCCATGCACGGCCCCGCCGGGTACCCTGCGCACGGCCCGGGCGGGCTGGTGTGCGCCGCACAGCTGCCGTTCCTGTCTAGCCCCGCGGTGCTCTCTCCCTTCGTGCTGGGCTCGCAGACCTACGGCGCGCCTGCCTTCTACGCGCCGCACCTCTGAGCCGAGGCGCCAGGACGCGGGGACACGGGGTGGAGAGGCTCACACTGCCTCGTGGCACAGGCCGGAGGCCCGAGGACCCTGGGCTCCCGCGCCGGCCCTTTTCTAAGATTTCAGTCGTTGGCTCTGTACATAGCCGGTTCTACAGAAGAGTTTTAAATTTATAAATGACTGCGTGTGGGGCCGCGCAGGCGGCTCCTACCGGCCTGGCCCGTTCGGAAGCACTTTGCTGAACTTTGCTCAATAAACCCAGGAGGCTGCGCACTTCGTCTTGCAGGCTCGCACCGCCCCATGTCCGGTCCTCCTGAGAGTCCCCTGGGTGGGGACCTAAGTCCCACCGAGTCATCTGCGGGCCTGGGTTCTCCAGGGCCCTGTGTCCTACAGTCAGGACTCAAGGCTGGCACGCTTGAGAAGCCCCTTTTGTGTGGAGCTGCAGCGCAGAGGCTGGCCCGGGGCTCTGGCTGTATCCCCTTTCTGCCCTCTCCCAGCAAGGATCCCACCTCCCTTCCAATTCCCTGCAGCCTCCAGCGCCCAGGCCAGGGGCTGGGGCACAGAGCTATGCCTGATGCCGGCCCTCTCTGGTTCTCACCACCTGTAGCTCAGCTCCTGCCCACTCCCAGTTCAGCCCTAGGACCTTGGGCACAAGCACCAGGACCTGACCATGTCAGCTGGTGTTGGGTGGGCTCTTAGTCACTACCTGATCTAGGACCTCCAGGGAGCTCCTGCCTTGCTCCTCCAGAAGACTTGAGCTCTCAGCCCTTGGGCTATTGGCCCAAGAGCATGGGAGCTGGGCTCTGAGGCAAGTGATGCCTGACAGCCCCACTCTCCTCCCGGATTGTGCAGGGTCAGGTGCACTCCTGGAGCCCCATACAGACAGACGCAGGGCTTCCAGAGTCCCTGAGGGCGGCTGCACCAAGGGAGGAGTCTGTGGGAACACTGGCACCCTGGCCAGCGGGAGTCCCCATGGGACCCTACCAGGACTCAAGAAGGCTAAGAGCCTAGTAGGGGCAGGGAAGGGCCTATGGGCCAGGCACCTCTCCTCTTGGTGCCAGCTCCATATCCTCTGGCACTCCCTCAGTTTGAAGAGGGAGTCCACTCTCAGAGGGCACCTTGCCACTGGGCTAGTCAGTTTGTCACCATCACCGATGGCAGGGCAGTGGTTGAGGAAGAGCGGCAGCATGCCAACCCACAGATGGGAGGAAAGTGCTCCACAGCCACTTCCTGGGACTCCAGCCAGAGAAGCAGCTGGGACCACCCTGCTCTTGCCAAACCCCCCTCAAGCCTTGGCCCTTCATCAGCAGAGACCTGGGCCCCAACGTCCACCTCCTGCGTGCTGGGTCTGGACTCCCTGGCCATCCTGCCCCGAAACTGAAAGCTGCCTTGATGGGGTTAGTGCTGGTTTCACAGCCAGGTCCTGGGCCTCTAGGGTGTGGAATGCTGACTGGGGAGCCCTAGCAGGCTCCAGAAAGTTCCAGAGGCTCTTGACTTCAAATCATCATCAGTACTGCAGGCTTGGTCTTGGTGGGGCTGCCCAGCAGGAAGGCACAGCCTCCACTCTGTACACTCAGCCCTACAGGTAAGGGGATTGGCCTGGAAGGAGCCTGCTCATCCCCCTCATGCCTCCTGCCTCTCTAGGCCAACCTTGCTGGGACCCACAGGAACACCCCAGGATTAGAGCCTACGGAGGGAGGTAGGAGAAGGTGGGGCAGGTAGCCACACCCAGAGCACCCAGCTCTCCCACAACCGCCCTGTTCCAGCTCCACCCACTGTTGACCTTTGCTGCATCTGCTCCAACATTAAGGATGGTGGGTGCCAGCTCAGACCCAAGCTGCAGATGGAAGCCCTGGCCACACCCTCCCTGACCTCTTCCCCACTGACCCTGTTGGTCATACGTGGCCAGAAGCACTCGCAGCCCATCTAGGCTCAGCCCAAGCATGGTGGCCACCCCTGTAGACTCTCCAGACCAGCTCTAGGCTGTAGGAGGGGGCAGAGGGTGCTGATGAAGAGCTACGGGGCCCAGGCAGCAGTGTTCCTACCAGGCATCAGCACCTCCTGCCTACCTCCAGCTCCTGACAACCCTGAGTTGGCACCAGACCCAGCCTCAGGCCACACAACCGGCCATAGAAGTGGGGCTGCTTCCTGACACTTCCCTGGGCTCTTGGGGCACAGCTGCTGTGTGAAGCCCTCCCTGGCCAGACCTGTCTCCCACCTGAGCCTCCTTGAGCCCCTGTGGTGATCTTACTGTGGTTACCTGTGCACACACCTGAGGACACTGCTGTGTCCCTCCTGGAGCTGCCAAGCCAGGCCTCTAAGCCTTAGCTGCTCAGCAACCATGAACCTGAGCTCGGGGTACTACTTCCTCAGGCTGCTTCCCTAGGAGCTCTAAGATTGGTCCCGCCACCGTGCTCTGGCGAAGTGTGGGTTCACCTGCCCACCTGCCCAGGTCTGTCTGCCTCTGGTGCCTGACAGGGTCTTAGCCCCCAGCGACCCAGGTGGCCTTGTATTGGTGCCATGGGGGGCTCTCCTCCCTCAGGGCTTAGAACCAGCCCTGCCCTGGGCAGCTTTGACACCATGGTCCTAGGCATACACCATGTGGTCAGGGCCTCCTGTCAAGCAAGGCCCAGCCTCTGAAGCCCAGGCTCACCTGGGGTTGGGGAAAGAGGTCTCCATGTTCTGCTAGCCCCCCACACTGTCCTGCCCAGGCCACAGCCTGCTCTGGAGTTTGCCATGTGGGTTAGGACCGGGCTTGGCTGCATGTAAGGAAAACCCCAAATGAACCGACCATCCCTTGTGGTCGCCAGAGACCCGCTCCCTCCAGCGCTCTGTGGATCAGTCGGGCTGGGTCTTCATGCTCAGAGGACACCCTTCCTTCCAGGCAGTATAGCCATCCCCACCTTGCTGGCTTATTCATGGCTGCCCTGGGTGAGGAAGGCCAGAAGCATGGCCTTTCTCTGGCCTGGGGCCCAGTGAGGTGGGTGGGGCTTCTTGCTGCTCACTCTGGCCCCAGTACAAAGCCTGCATCCTAAGTTCACAGCCTGGCCCCTTGGGCCCTGTCTTCCTGCTGGGCACGCCCTCCACAGCCCTTCCCTGCAGCTCCCTGATACTGTGCCCTAGACAACCACCAAGCATGGTGCAGCCCCTGCTCCCCTGGTGCAGCCCTGGGGACAGCAGAGCCAAGCCCCGCCCACCCCATCCCAGCAGCATCCAGGATCCAACTCCTCCTCCAGTGGCACTGCCCCTGGCGGGACTACTTGTGTCCCCTGCCTGGGGATATCCCTGGCCACTTGGTGGTGCCCACCATGTCTTCCCTGGAGCCCATGTGCACCTCAGGAACCTTTTCCAGATAGTTGTGCCCAGGACAGTCTTGAGCCTCCCAGGTCAGGTGGAGGCTCAGAAAGACCCCAGCTCCAGAAGCAAGGGCCATGTTTGCAGGTGGCAGAGGCTGGACACAGCTGGCCAGTGTGTGTGCAGGTACCACAGCAGAGGTGACAGCAGGAAGGTCAGACCAGGGATGCAGGGCTGTCTTGTGAGTGAAGGGGCAGGGCTGGTCCACCAGGGTCTCCTCCACTTTAGGACCTCATCATTCTCTTAGTGATGGGCCTGGGAGTCCACACCCCGCCTCAAGAGAGCCCTGCACAGTGACTACCTTTGGAGGGAATCTGCCGCATGCTGACCTGCTTTCTGTCTTCCTCACAAATCAGGACTGATTGCATTTGGTCACCCATCTCCTGAGAAAAGGACTAATTCTCACTTCCTGGGTAGACAGCAGCTGGACCTTGAATAGGAGTAGGTTCTGGCCAAGCTGACTAAGTAGTGTGTTGGGCTAATATATGAGAATGTCTCAGCAGGCAGATGTATCCCATTCCTTCCTTCTGTAGATCCTGTGATGGCTGGAGTTCCTGCAGCTGCCTTGGGATGTGAGGTAGCTTAGAGGCTAGAGGCTTCATGCTTCATGCTGAGCCAGGACCTGAAATCAGATAGGGTCCTGAGGGTATCCTGTGGCCTCCTCCCCTTCAACTAGGGACATCTACCTTTGGACTCTTGATTGACAGAAACACATCTAATCCTTTGGGTTTACAAGCCACTGTTATATAATTTTCCTCTTTTTTTTCCCCAGCTAACCCTAATTCTGACACCCCACTTCTCTAAAGGCCATCCATCCTAGCATTGAGGCTATGACCCACACCCTCTAGTCCTCTGTCCTGCTACCCCTCACATCCACCCTGCTGTACCTTTCACTCAGCTAGTCTACCCTGGCCGCCACCCCCAGTCCTGTGCTGCCCCAGCAACCCTGTGGCCTCCCCCAGTACCAAGCCCAGTTAGTGACTGGCATGGCACTGAGACCTGCTCCTGTGGACATGGTCCACCAAGCCTTCACTTGCTGCTTCTGCCCCCAAGAGCTCTGATTTGACCCAGCACTGTCCCTGCTGCCCCAGGAGCTCTGCAGACGGCCTCCCTTGCCCACCCATCCCCTCTTCCCCTTCCCTTCCCACCCAAGGGTGGCCATATTATCAGCCAGGCACAGTGCCACACACCAGTAATCCCAATGACTCAGGAGGCTGAGGCAGGAGAATCGCAAGTTCAAGGCCAGCCTCAGCAACTCAGTGAGTCCCTGCCTCAAAATATAAATAGGACTGGGGGTCTAGTTCAGTGGTAAAGTGCTAAAAATGTGTCACAAAGCCACAGTAATAACATGCTCGAGGTCCAGAAAGGGGCCCACCGTATTCAACATGGGGTGAAGTGGCATCTCAGATCTGCAGAAGAGTATGAATCCACTCACGAACCACGTAGGGACAACTGGAAAGCTACTTTAAATAAATAACTGGATTTTCTGGCTCACATTTTATAGATCACCAATTTAAATATGAAAACCAACCCACAAAAATTCTAGAAGAAAAATGGAAGAATCTTTCATGAGCTTTTCAAGGGGAAGGGCCTTCCCACTGCAACACAGTGCAGAGGTCACGGAGGCTGCAGACCCCTACATGGACCTCGCCTGTTGTCGCCAGCCTCTCAGGCAGAACCAGAGGCAGACGGGCTGAGTGAGTGGGGGCTTGCACCGTGCTCCACGCTCCTGCAGTGTGGTAAGGCCAGCACTGGTGCATTGCAGAGGGAAAGCAGACAGTTCCAGGTCAGCCACCATGCTGACCACTCGTGGTCTGTCAGCACTGTTACCTTACAGCCCTGGACTCCAAAACCCACTTTCGGGAGCTGATGCCCACCTGAATATCTGCCTGCATGCGGGCGCACGTGGGAGAAGCTGGAAACGGCCTTGATGTCGTCCTGTGGAGGGCAGTGCACCCACCCTCACAGCGGTGTCCCACGGGACCCTCTGCACTGGAGTAGGGCACCCCGGCATGCGACAACAGGATGGTGGTAAAAGACCAACCCTGCACAGCTCCCCTGTGCCAGCAGGCCCTGTGCAGGACGGAGGTGGAAGGCAGGAGCACAGCATCTCCTCACTGCCCCAACTGGCTGCTGGGAGGGCTGCCTGGACTTGGACTTGCCTGCCTGACAGTTGTTTCGGGGAAGGGGTGTCAAAAACAAGCAACGGTATTGTCGGAATATTTTTCTTTTCTTTTTTTTAATAGACAGAGAATGAGAGAATTAATTCTTTTATTTTTTGTCTGGCTTTGTTCTTCCTCCATTTGGCTGTGTATGTGGTACTGGGGTTTGAACTCGGGTCTTCATGCATGCCGGGCAAGCGTTCTACCGCTGAGCCACTGCACCAGCCCTGTGTTGTCTGAATCTTTCGGGAGCTGTGAGTAGGAAGACGTGCATGATGGTGCTGGCAAGCTGGATGTGCCCATGCGTGTGGAAGACCCAAGACAGCCCAGGGCTCCCACCTCTGCCTGGCTGTGGCTCTGTGCCTGCAGGAAGTGAAGGGCAAGGCAGAGCAGGGCCCAACCCTCACAACAGCCACAAAAGGCCCTGAGCAGGCCTCAGGCGAATCCTATAGGGGGCACTGAACAGACAGCGGCAACCTCGTGGAGGGGTCCCATCTCCAGAGCTGCATGTCATGCATGCCATTGTGTTTAAAATGTGCAGTGTTCAACAACAAAAAAGAGATGCACAAAGGAAGAGGGAAAAAGCAATCAAGAGAAGCTGTCCCTAAATAAGGCCTGGTGTTGAACTCACCAGACACACTTGAGGCCAGCTGCTTGGACGTTCACTTGGGGGCTTCAGCAAGGAACTGGAGCGAGGGAGCCCCAGGAGAGAAGCACACACCACTGGAGGGAGCCCTAGGAAAGCAGCATGCGCCACTGGAGAAAGGGATCCCTGGGAGAGCAGCGTGCACCATGGGAGGGAGGGAGCCCCCACCATGGGAGGGAGGGAGCCCCCACCATTGGAGGGAGGGAGCCCTAGGAGAGCAACACGCACCACGGGGAGGGAGGCAGCCCCAGGAGAGCAGCATATGCACCACGGGAGAGAGGGAGAGAGGGAGAGCAGCATATGCACCACGGGAGAGAGGGAGAGAGGGAGAGCAGCATGCACAGCCAGGTGGCGAAGGAAGCCCCAGGAGATCACCCAGGAGACCACCATGCACCACAGGAGAGAAGGAGGAAGGAACACAGGAGCAGCCAAACGGACAGCACAGGTGGCAAGAGTCCGCATCCTCAAGGCCAGGCTGCGGTGTGACACTGGAGCGGTCACGTGGAGCCCAGGCCAGTGCAGGTCTCCACACCAGCGCCAGGGAGAAAGATGCAGGGGCACCAGGGACACCTGAAGAGACCCATGCTGGAGCCTGCAGGCCTGGCACAGCATCAGCTTTCTGCCCCAAGCACAGAGCATCCACATGGCTCTGCACTTACGCTGGGGCTGACCACCTTGGGCCAGAGGCACAGGGAAAGCAGCTCAGGTGCAGGGTCTTTCTGTCCCTGGACACCCCAGGGATGAAGAAATGACTGTCCACAGGATCTACCTCTAGCAGAGTGATTTTTCAGAAGTGAAGGGGTAACGGAGACATGCCAGATAGAAGAAATGCAGCAGCTGCACTGTAGCAGACCTGCCCCAAAGGAACCCCAAGGCAGCCCTCCGCTGAGCCGGGACCCCAGCTGGGAACCCACACCACACCAACAAGGAAGCTGGAGGACACACCCTGGGGCCAGTGGCAGGAAGGCCCCGGAGCCTCAGCTCTCTTCTCCCATCCAACTCGCAGGATCTTGTTACAGAGTGACAGGTAGAAGACCAACGGGTGCACACCCAGCCAGAGCTGGGAGGGGCTGTGCTGCAGCAGAGGAAGCACACGGGTTCTGACCCCAGGCAGACGGCTGGGACACAGCAGTGACCGCTGGGAACACGACTTCATAGAACGGTAGAAGAGGGACAAGGACATCAGAACACTCCGAAGGAGCCAGATGTCCACTTGACACACATCACCAAGAGGGAACACGGGCCCAAGAGGCTAGAGGGAGAAGGGCCAAGTCTTTCTACTTTTCAGTACTAGGTAATGGATAGAGAGCCCTTAAAAATCTTTGATTTTTAGAAAACATGCTTTCTTTTTAACACACCTATTTCATTATTTATTTCTTTTTGCATAGGCAGTGCTGGGGATTGAACCCAGGGCCTCACACTTGTTAGGCAAGTTTCTCTTCCACTGAGCTATGCCCTCAGTCCCAAAAATCTTTACTGTTTTAAAAATTAAATTCTACAAGACGGCTGGTGGTATAGCTCAGTGGTAGAGCACTTGCCTAGCATGTGCTAGGCCCTGGGTTCAGTCACTAGTACCACAAAAAAGAAAAGAAGAAGATAAAAACAGAAAATACCAAAGTAAAACTGCTCAGATGAAATGTTTATCGTGTAAACACCTTTACTAAACATAAAGATTTCAAATCAATAAGCTAATCTTCTATCTTAAAAAAATAAACACAAAAGGGAACTAAACTCAAAGTAGCCCGAAGGAAATAATAAAGATCAAAGTGGAGATCGATGAAATAAAGCGTGGGAAATAGCAGGGGAGCAACGAAACCAGAAGCTGTTTCCCTGAATGTGCCACCAAAATCACGAATCTTCAGCTGGACGGAGCGAGGGAACAGGAAGAGAGAGGATCCCAAGTGTTGCATCAGGGGGCATTATGGACAACTGCAGCTCAGCAGTAAACAGCGGATGATCAGGAGGGAAAAGACCAACTCCTGGAAAGAGACAGACTACTCCACGGACTCCAGAAGGGACAGAGATCTCAACAGATTATAACCAGCAACGATGAAGTAGGATATGGAGCTAGTGATGACGATGACGATGATGATGACAAAAGGTCTCACAAAGAGAAGCCCAGGACCAGATGGCCTCCCTGGAGAATTTCACCAAATGCTGAACTAATCAACACCCAGCCTCACAAACTCCAAAATATGGGAAAGGAGCACTTGCAACTCACTCATGAGGCCAGTGGGGCCCTGGTGCGACCAGAAGTGGCCTTCCACGCCACAGTGGGCCTCAGCACCTGCAATGTGACATACAGTGTCATGATCATCTCAGCAGACAATGGAGACAGGCATGAGGCAGCGAAACAAGAGCAACCCAGGAGCAGAAGGGACCTCCAACCTCAGGAAATGGGAAGCCCCAGCACACAGCGAGCTCCACAGGCAACGTGAAGGGTTGAGCCACCCCTGAGATCGAAAGTCTGACCCACACTGTCCCAGGGCTGCTAGTCAGAGCAATGAGGCAAGAAAAAGAAATGAGAAACTTCCAGAATGGAAAGGAAGGAGTGTAAACTGCTGTCTGCGCTGAGAAAATCCTAAAGAGTGCACACAACATCACAACTAGCAGGCAACTTGGCAATGTGGCAGGAACAAGCCAACATGCAAAATCAGTTGTATTTTTATAGTTAGCAACAAACAATTGAAATACATTTATAATAGTATCAAAAAAAACACTTAGGGATAAAATTTTGGGGTTTTTTTGGCATTGAGCCACATCCTCAGCCCTTTTTATTTCGAGATGGGGTCTTGCTAAGTCACTTAGGGCCTTGCTAAGTTAATGTGACTAGTTTTGAAGTTGAGATCCTCCTGTCTCAGCCTCCCATGTCACTGGGATTACAGGTGGGCACCACGGCACCCAACTTTTTTTTTAAAGACTATTTATTTATGTATTTATTTTGGTCCTTGTGATTGAAACCAAGGGCATTTAACCACTGAGCAACATCCCTAGCCCTTTTTAGTTTTTGAGACAGGGTCTCACTAAATTGCTTAGACCTTGCTAAATTGCTGAGGCTGGCCTTGAACTTGAGACCTTCCTGCCTCAGCCTCCTGAGTCACTGGGATTACAGGTGGGACCACACCCAGCTTCAGCTTAAATTTTTTATGAAGACTCACTAAAACTATAAAACACTGTGAAAGACAGAGACAATGAAATGTAAAGGTATGAGAAGTTCATGAGTCAGAAGACTTAAGAGGCAGTGCTTCCCAGAATGATCCACAGATTGAGTGCATCCCCCATATCAAAACTGCAACTGTGCTTTTTTGTTTTTTGTTTTTTAAGAAACTGATCCTAAAATTCTCTTGGGTAAGCAAAGGACCCAGAATAACCAAGACCATACTGGAAGAGAGCAAAGCTGGAGGGTGCACATTCACCACATACAAGATTTACCACAGCTACAGTAACCAAGCACCAAAGTGCCCAGCAGGGCACATAGGTCAACCGAGAAATGAGGGCAGAGAGAAGGCAAGGGACTTCAACAAATGGTGCTGGGACGGCCGAGGTCCACGTGCAGGAGAAGCGGGACTCCTCCTCACACCATATGCAAAGGCTCTGACTACAAGAGCTCAGCACACAGGGCTCTTAGGAAATCCTGATGACCTGGTGACCTGCAGTCAGCAATGGCATCACAGACAGGACAAAAAGAGCACAGCAGCTGAAAAAGAGCCCATGTTACACTTCAACAGTGTAACAGCTTCTGTGCTTTAGAGGACACTGTCCAGAGAGAGGGAGAGCATGAGTGGAAATATTTGAAATCGTAAGGGTCTAGGATTCAGAATATCTATGAAAACTCTTGCGACACAAAACCCAGTGAAAAATGGGAAAGAGATCTTCACCCAGGAAGAACTTCAAATTGCTAGCTAGCACACAGAAATCTGCTCAACACCATTAGGAAATGCAAATCAAAGCCACCAGACGAAACTTCGTGTCCACCAAGACTGCCAGAAGATGAGCATACCAAATGCTCGTGGATGGGAACGCGAGGACAGCCGCCTCAGAAGCAGTCTGGAGGTTCATCAGAAAGCCGGACAGTCCCTGTGCACCCTGCAGCCCAGGTCCACACACGCCTGCACACAAATGTTCACAGCAGCACTACTCCCGACAGCCCAAAGTCTGGCCGTGCACAGGTGAGCAGAGTGAGCACCTCCAAGCACCAGGACAACACGGCCTCGTCACACTAGAGAGCCACCAGGAGAAAGATGATGCACAACGACTGCACATCTGCAGAGTCCAGAAAGGGAGACCCTGGCCTGAGGGACATGTGCAGGGGCCTCCGGCCGGAGCGCTGATGGCTCTAGAGACAGACAGTGCTGCTGGCCGTACTCCACGCGCACATGCATGGCCTCGGCAGCACAGCCAGGCACTCAGAGCTGCCAGAACTGCTCCAGGGCAGCCCCAGGAGATAGTGCAGAGGGGTGAGGGCAGGAGGTGCCCATGCCGCACCTATGCCTGTCCCAGCTGCACTGCCAAGTGCCCAGGCTTCACCAGAACTTGCACAATGCCCACGTTCACATCCCTGGTCTCCTAAGGCCTCCACAACGAGGCCAGACCCACAGTCAGATGGCAGTGGCCCCCACAGCAAGGCAAGGCCATTAGTGCAGAGCAAACCAATTCCTGATGTTAAACACACAACAGGCACCTGCCCAGGCCCACGTCCAGATTCCTCTCTTAGTGGGTTGGCAGAAGAGGGAGAGCCGAGGGCCAGGGCCACCACAGCTCAGTCCTACTTCAGTGCATAGTTAAACTGGTTTGCAAACTTCTCGTGTTTCTTCTGGTCCATCTGATTCATGGCGGCGACCACTCTCTGCACAGCGGCCCTGTGGGGAGAACAAGGTGATACATGACCAGGGAGGCTCCGGCCAGGGCTCCAAGTGCTGGACAACAGCCTCACTGGGATTGGGCACTGCTCCAGAGTGCCTCCTGCATTTGTACCACCTGCAGACTTCCTGGTGGCACCAGACTTCTGGAGGGTGGCAGGCAAAGCCGAAACCCAGGGAGCTGGAGTCCACAGCAAGTGGTTCTGCCCTAGAGAGGCTATGTCTCCCCAAGCCCAGGAGGCAGCTCCCAGGATCCCTGAACCCTCAGGGCACAGCCTGGCCCTTGCCTCCTGGAAAATAGCCCTGTGGGCACCTGCAGTCAGGGGGCATGGGGTCCACACCATCAGCTCGCTGCTGAACAGCGTGCATTGGCCTGCACCCAAGAGCTGTGGGGAACACAACCGACGTATGAAGGCAAGCAAAAGGCCTCCGTGGCCACAGCCTCCCAGCCTCACCCCAAGCAGAATAAAGTGCATCCCACTGCCAAGCTCAGGAGCTGTGATGCCTAAGGGTCTGGACCCAGCAGGGCCTGAGGACAGGAAGTGGTGACACCTCTTGGCCCGGATCCCTAAGCCTCTGCCAGTCACTGCTGCAGGCTGCCCCTTCGAGGCACAGCTTGTCTGTGGTCCCTGGAGGCTCCTTCCATAGAGGACTCTGGGCCACACACCTACTGCTAGGAGCCAGCTCCAAGTCCCTGCTCCTATCACAGGTCTCACCGTTCCCAGGAAAATGCAGGAAGGAGAGGAAGGAGGCCAGGAACAGATCCCTAGGCCATTGCTGCTCCTAGGTGGAG
Source organism: Aplodontia rufa (assembly GCA_004027875.1). Lineage (NCBI taxonomy): Eukaryota > Metazoa > Chordata > Mammalia > Rodentia > Aplodontiidae > Aplodontia > Aplodontia rufa. The sequence goes on from PVKS010012986.1 coordinate 37,205, forward strand.
GTGCCCGGGGTGTCCCTTACCCCCTGACTGGTCCAGTGGAAACCAGCCTCCACCTGGAGCCTCCCAACCTAGGCCCACTCCCAAGTGTCACAGGATGCCATGGAGCCCTGCTCCTGCTGTCCCCACAGGCCAGGGGCTGGCAGCACCAATGGCCTCCCTGTCTGGGGCATGGACACTCCAGGTGCTGCCCAGCAAGAAGCCTCTCACAGGATGCTGCCAGGTGGGCATCGTAGGGCCTGGCATTGACTGCAGGAGGTCATGGCTTCAAGGACTGTCTAAAGACACTCCAGCATCCTCCTTCAGCAGAGTGAGCACCTTCAGAGTATCCAGCACCTCAGTTCAGCCATGGGAAGGCCAGCATCCTAACCTCTGGCCTCCCTGCTGGGCCCAGACACAAGGCCTACAACCTGGTGGCAGAGGGGCTGCCCTCCCTGAGGTCACTGCTGAAGACAGTGCAGGCACTGACAGTGGAGCAGCCAGGCCAGTCCTGGCCCTCTGGGGTCAGCCAGGTGGGGAATGAAGGGTCCAGTCTGAAGTAGCTGCCCCTACCCACAACCACCAGGAAGCAAAGATGGCAAACATGCAGGACATCCAGTTGCAGCTCTGCTCCTAGCCAGCCCTGGGACAGCCCTGTCCTTGCTGGAGCTGGAAGTCACCCAGGAGAAGGTCCTGCCAACCCTGGAAGCTCCCCTCCAACCCCCTCGACCAGGCCTGGGGAGGGACTGGCAGGCAGCCCTTACTTGGCGAAGACCTTCTTCCTGAGGCGGGCCCGGCTGGTGTTGGCTTGCTCTCGCAGGTCGGTGAGCTTGGGATGCTTTTTCTTCTTCCCTTTGCCCTTGCCGCTGTACCTGGATGAGCCCAGATCTGCCCCTGTGGCTGCCTCCACATCCTTCAAAAATTCGGGGTCTTGCCAGTCTAGACAAAACCCAAGGGTTTCAGAAAACTTCCTGGGGTGCAGGGTCTCAGTAAGAGGTGCCCTGGCTGGTGTCAGGTGAGAGCTCATGGGCTCTGTCCCAATGCGGGCTGGGGGCCTGCACTACCCACCCTGGTCCCACCACGTAACGGCCTGGCCAGGTTCAGGCTCCCCACACAATGGAATGCAGAGGGGACACTGGCTACCCTGGGATGTGAGAGCCAGAGCTTATTCCCATGTATCCAGTGTGGTCCCACAGCCTGCACAGGGCCCCACACCCTGCACAAGCTGGGGAGGAGCTGGGTGAGGCCACGACTCAAGGCAGGACAGCAATCCAGGCTGGAAGCGGGGTTCAGTGCCTCTGGGGGACCCTAGTTGGACTGCAGCTGGAGGATACCCTCTACGCCATCGTGGTGCTGTCAGCCTGCCTGCCAAGGAAAGTGTGAGGACCAGCCAAGGTGACAGGCAGCCAAGAGCCATCTTCACTGGTCCACAGACAGCCTGGCTATGGGTCTCAGAGTCGCAGATGGGAAGGGCTGGAGCGGTGGCTCGGCTGTTGGAGCACTTGCCTGGCATGCGCGAGGACCCAGGTTCAAACCCCAGCACCACATACATACCTAACTAAGTGTTGGAGAAACAAAGGCCAGATGGAAAAATAAATAAAATTCTCTAGAATCACAGATGGGAATCCAGCAAAATAGGGATGCCCTTACCAAGGGGCCTGGGTGCCCCATGTCATGGCCATAAGGTGAAACCAGGTTACCCAGCCCTGCTGAGCAGCCTCTCCCAGGCCACACCAATGCAAGATCAGTGTACTACAAAGCAGGGCTGCAGAAAGTATGAACCCCTCCAGAGGGACAGAGCCCGGGGTCCTGGGCAGCTACCCCACTCTTTCCCTGCTGGTTTGCCCCTGCAGGCTGCAGGAGATCTCCAAGACCAGGCCCTGGGCCAACCTGTCTTGGGAAAGGCAAACCAGACCAGGGATGTGATGGCAAAGCCACCTAGCACGCCTAGCCCTGCTGATGAGCCTGGACTGCAGACAGGTGCTGGGCACGCTGAGCCACTGGCAGCCTCCTGCGCCCTCAGGAGCTTGTGAGCCGGGGCAGAAGGGCCGGGGAGCAGAGCTTGGCAGCAGTGTGCCAACAAGGTGGCTGTGGAGGACGTGTCCACGCAGGGAGAAGCTGTGCGCCCCAGACAGACAGACAGTGTGGCCTCCTCAAGCTGATTCTTTGAAGTGAAGGAACTCAGGGCTGCACGATTCAGATACAGGGACGATTAATCCAAGATTAAGGAAAACTGTCTAAACAGTTTATCTCCCAGTAATAAGAAGGCGTCACAGTTTAGGAACCCAGTGAATGGAGCAATTGTTTAAACACAACGAAAAAATGCCGGCATCCAGTGGAGATGGAATGAGCACCTCAGGAAAATGAAGGGGCAATTTAAAAGCCTTTGAAGAAAATCAATAGATGCCTCGGCCCCACGGCCTTCCTGGGCGCTGACCGGGCCCTGCAGAGCCATGCGCATTGTCACCGAGGTTAGCGCCAGGGAAAAGAAAATTGCCCCGTGTGCAAGGGAGGCGGGATCAATACTGCAGTTAGTAAAGAGACGCTATTTCACATCTGACTGGCCAGCACTGGGGCGGCCGTGGCCTGATACCTGTTTGTTAACAAGCCACCGAGGGCTGGAAAACCAGATACTCTTCAGGGTTGACACAAAAATAGGCGCTTAATTTGCTCCCGAGTGTGAGCCACCAGGGAAGGCCTTGCCCTGAAGATTAACAGGTCAGGGCCCTCCCTGCCACCACCGGGGCCCAGGCACTGTCTGGCGTCAGGCTGAAACCCAGCATTTGTGTCTCAGGACCCAAGTGCAAGAAGGCCATGAAGGGGCCTCAGACATGTCCCCTCCTCAGAGGGAGGGGTCCCAAGGGTTTCCACAACTTCAAGACATGAACCCCAGCCCAGGCTTGACCACCCATACAGACAGCTAGCAGGGTCAGAGCTGCAGTGGGAGACCCACCCTAGCTTGGGCAGCAGGGCAGCCTGACAAGGCTCTGCAGAGTGCAGCCACCTGTGAGGGGTACTCACTGCTGCCCCGCTGCTTGGGGCCCTTGGGGACCCAAGCCATCAGAACAGGGCACCCAGCAACTCCTGTGGCCAGATCACAGCAAGTGCCCTGAGGACAGAGTGACATGCATTCCTGGATGGGACAAAGCAATCGCCACCATCAAGAATGAGAACAGAGTTAGGTGTGGTGGCACACACCTGTGATGCCAGCAGCTTGGGATGCTGTGACTGGAGGATTGCAAATTTAAAGCCAGCTTTAGCAACTTCGTGAGGCCCTAAGCAACTTAGCAAAACCCCAAATGGGCTGGGGGTGTGGCTCAGTGGTTAAACACCCCTGGGTTCAATCCCTGGCACCAAAAAAAAAAAAAAAAAAAAAAAGGAACAGACAGCAACATTAGGCGAAACAGAGCAGCTGCCTGTGTGCAGCCTGGGGTTCAGCCCACTACCTCTCTGGCCCCCACTCCTCCATCTACTGAGAAAGGCGATGCAGAACTGAACTCAAGACCTGACCCTGCAACTGTTAACCCTGCAGTGAGCCTTGCCACTGGAAGAGTCCACAAACTGCTTGTTATGACTGGAGAGTTTATGGCTGGGGGACCATGTAGAGCCATCCAGGTTACCCCTGTGGTGCCTCCCTGTCCCAGGGCTGTACCCTGGCACCTGCCAACCCAGACCTACCTGGCCGTGCCTGCTTTTTTAGCTGCTGCTCCCGGGCCCTGTCCTCTGGGTCAAGGGGCTGCCCCGTGTCATCTCTGGGGATGATCTTTCCATGGAAAGGACACTGCACAGCAAACACAGAGTGGCTGATGGCCAAGAGGCAGGGCTACAGCTGCTTCGGCACAAATGCCTCGCAAGGGATGGCATGGCCAGGCAAGGCACACACTGCCGTGTGCTCATATGGCCTTTAAACGGAAGTCCTGGGCACTGTGGGGCAGGACCCACTGGACCCCTGCATTGGGGCGGGGGGTGGGGGGCAGTAGTGGCTGCCAGAGTTGGGGCCTCTGGTCAACTTTCTAGCGGCAACCTTCTCCGGCCTGCTCCCTCCTGCCCAGAGTGGAGGCAAGGCTCTGGGCCTGCACAGAAGCTGAGGGTACCTGGAGTGGGCTCTAAGGCCCAGGCTAGGAGACCCCAGAAGCAATTCTATGATGGTCAGCAGCTGAGCAACTTCTGCCAAGCAGGGTTGGCCTCTTCTACAGGGCCTTCCCAGTGCTCACAATGACCCTGGCCAGGGCAGGGGTGGGGCCAGCTCTTCCCCTGGCCCGGTCCAGCCTCACATAGGCAGCCTGCATGCAGGTCTACAGCCTCACCTTCAGCCGGTCCTGGCGCTCGCAGAGCCGGCCGTCAGGTCTTGGGGCTCGGCATCGGTGCTGCACAGGCTCGAAACTCCCTGCGAAGGTGATGCAGCGACTCCGGAGCATTTCAGAGATGCCTGCATTATCCACTTCCTCCTCTACCTCACTGGGCTTCCAGAAACGATGCTGAGAGTCAGACCTGCAGTGTGCACCAGAGAGCCCCTCCTTTCAGTTGCAGGGACTCAGCAGGGATGCTGGAGGAGGACACACACCCTGGGTCCAGGCATGGGGCAAGAACCAGTGCACCCCTGAGGGCTCCCTGGGCTGGAGGAGATGGCCGCTCCAGCAGGGCTCGAGACTTGCACAAACCAGCTGCAAGCTGTGGCTGTGGGCGTGGGCATGATGCTAGCCTGCGACTCAGGTTCTTGCAGAGTGGGAACACAGCCACAGGACCCTGGGACCTCCAGGATAATCAGACAGTCCATGTTAGAGTCCCACTTATCACAGGAGGGTGAATACAGGCTGTGTCAGTAATACCCATGGCATCGATGCCCTAGGAGGAGTCTTGCAATTCACCAGTGAGGGCTGAAGAGACAGAGCTTTGCTCCTCCTGGTTCCCATGCCTCTGGTGATGTGCTCTGCAATGTCACTTAACTTTGTTAAAAACACTTTTCTGTGGGGCTGGAGAAGTTATGGTGCTTGCCTTGCATGCGTGAGGATGCGGGTTCAAACCCCAGCACCATGTACACAACAAAATGCCAGAGAAACGAAAACCACATGAAAAACTAACTAAAAATTGATTCTTCCTTTCTTTTTCTCTATCCCTCTCTCTTAAAAAAAAAAAAAAAATAAGGCGGGGGGGGGGCTGGAGCAGTGGCTCAGCGGTTACGGCACTTGCCCTGCATGCTCAAGTATGTGGGTCAAACCCCAGCACCACGTACACAACAAAGTGTTCGAGCAATAAAAGCCACATGAAAAACTAAATAAAATTGATCCTGTCTCTTTCTCACACACTGTTCCTCTCTCTTTAAAAAAAAAAAAATGCTATTCTGTGACTCTAGAGGACCGAGTAGGCATAATGGTATTAGGGCTCAGCCTGCCCTATTTGCCCAATGTGGGGCAGTGGTCTCTGGGGGCTCTACTCAGGAGCCCCAAGTGGACCCTTTCCTGGTGGCACACAGCAGACATTGGGACACCATGTGCAGGTGTGGATAGAGGATGATGGTGTTTGCACTCCTGGGTGGCCACAGAACATCCTCAGCCACCTCCCTGCACAGCAATGACTATGCCAGCCACATCTGCCACATCTGCCGCACCTGCTGCACCTGCCTCACCTGCTCCCAGGCCCTACCCAAGGGTTGCAGAGTCAGGAGGGCCCTGCCCTGACTACCAGCCTGCAGACAGGAGCACAGGCACTGAGCAAGGCCCCCTGTTGGGGACATCAGTCGTGGAAGGTGCTGACCTGGTAGATAACATCTGCTCTATCTGCAGCTTGGTCTAGGGCAAGGGTCCTACTCTTGAGGAATGTAGAGTAGGATCCTGGCCTCACCATGCACTGCTGAGGCCTAAGCGTCCTGGAGTCCAGGTGTAAGGGGTCTCATGGCAAAGCTGGTGGCACAGGAAGCCAGGCAGGTAGGAGCAGGGACCAGTGTCCACCTCCAAGTTTGGGGCTTCGGCCGGGGAAGGAGGAACAGCAGAGTTTGTTCAGTGTTCCTGCCAGGTTGGTGGTACTGGCTGGGTTATGAAGTTAAGTGCTGACCTTCTGGTACCTTGGTGGCAATATATGGTGGGACAGAGTGTCTCCTGCAGACTTCTCTGTGCCATGCTGGACGTGGCCTGTGAAGGCAGCATCTGCATGGGCTTGGTGGATGCCGCCTGGGCCAAGGGGCTCGGGTGCAAGTGAGGCTGTCCTGTCCTCACATTGAGCCCAGAGGGAACCCAAGGACCGAGCCAGCCACACAGATGCAGTAGGTCCATGTCATCACATAGGCAGCCTTCTGTTTCCCCAGCACTGGCCTCTGTGGCTATGGCATAGGCAAGTGCAGCTGGGACCTTTAAGCCACCCCCACCCTCCAGCAGGTGAGATCCCACCTGTTTTCCCAGGGCCCTGGCCGTCCTGCCAGCCCAGGCCCCAGCTGAGCTGTTGAGGCTCAGGGCCAGGCTGCCTCTGAATGTCAGGGCAGGGTGGGACTTACTCAGGAGCAACCTGTGAGAACCCTGGGGGCCTGCACTGTGGCCAGGAGTGAGGCTGGACTCTCCTGAAGCCCTTCAGGCACCCTCTGGACTAGTCCCTGTCCTGCACAGAGAGCAGTAGCCAGGATCAGGGAGAGCCTGGGGTTGTGCTGGGCCCCACCGTGGGCTCCAGGACTCACTTGAGGATCTTCCCGGCTACCAGCTGCTCCTCGCCCCAATGGCACAGGTCCACCCCAAAGGGCACGATGGGTGCCCGGGCCCGCTCTGCCACCAGCTTCTGGGCCTCTTCTGGCTCCTGCAGGGCCCTGAAAGCAGAGGAGAACACATTTTCACTCCCAGAGGGACCACAACCAGTGGAGCCACACTGCTGGGTTAACATAGATGAGCCATGACCTTAGCCACAGAGATCTGTGGGCAGCCGTCCTGGCCAAGCACTGACTGGAGAAACCTGACACCTGCCTCTCAAGACCCAGAGTGGCAGCCCAAGCTTGGGGCCTTAGGATAAGCTGTGGGTGAGGTGCCCACTCTCTCTGAGCACCTGCTGCCCCACACCCCTTAGACCAGCAAGGTCAGCAGGTGCCCACCTGGCCAGGGCAGCACACTCTGAGCTGCCTATCTGGCAGCTTGAGAAGGCCTTGGCACCCTGTTGACACTCTGGCAGATGGTGGTGACACCAAGCAGTAGCCCAATAAAGCGGGACGTCTGGGGTCACCTGACAGAGGAAGGCTGGACAGGAGGCAGACGGTCCTGGAGCCTCCGCAGCTGGGCAGCAGCAGAGGTGGGGTCTGATGCCTCCTCGTCCCTTCTTGTCCTCGCACGCAAGTCCTGTGCAGCCAGGTCTTTCTCCAGAGGCTGCAGAGGGGCATTCGGCTCCAGCCCTGAAACAGACACAGTTCACTACTGACCTCTACCCCACGGCCTGGTGCAGGTCCAGGGTACCTGCCACCCCTCAATGCCAGAGCAGGTGGATTTGCCCTGAACACACCAGAGCACCTGACTTCCAAGGCTCCTCAAGGTGGCTCCTGCCACACCCTTCATCCAAGGCCTCCCCACAAGGCCATGCTCAGGGTGGGGAATGGGCTTGAGGAAGGTGCTGCCAAGGTCGTGTAGCTCCAGAGGTGCGCGCTCAGCGCTCAGCAGCAGGAGCCACCTGTCCTCACAGCATGTGCGGATAGCATTGGCCTCTGCTTAGAGCTAGCTGCCCAACGTGTCCACACTGCAAGAGGCACCACCCACTGTGTGAACACGCAGGAGCCTGTGGCTGAGCAGAGTCAAGGAGAGGAAGGGAGGTGAACACTGTAAAGTGGGATTCCAAACCCCCTCTGGCATCACGGAGAAATGCAGGGGAGTTTTCCCTGGAAAACACCCAGGGCACAACCCAGCTTCTACCCTGGGCCTGGAGATAGCCTCTCCATGGCCACCAGGCAGACAGTGAGCACCTGACAAGAAAGTGCCACAGTGGAGCACACCCCTGCCACCAGCTGGACAGGAAACAGGACATAGCAGAGGACTGACCTCTGGTGCTATGCCCATTCTCACATTCCTGGGGTAGAATGAGGACAGGTCCTCAAACAGCAGCAAACCCAGGCATACCCCTGCTGTCCCTCGAGGCCCTGCCCACCCTGCTCCCTCCCTGCCTGCACCAAAGCAAGGACAGGGGGTCTGGCCCACGCTGACCTCTGCAGGCACTGCTCTCAGGTGGGGCACAGGAGCACAGGGGAGGGTATGATTAGGACTCCAGAGGCACTGCCCTGGCCTGGACCAGAAGCCTCCCCAGTGCACCCACCAGCTGAGGCCCAGGGACACAGACATGCAGGGGAGCTGAATGAGCTGAGGCTTTAGAGAGCAGCTGCCAGTAAGGCAAGGGAAGCCAGTGGGGACACTGGCGTGTCTTCCATCCAGGTCACATGGCATGACAACCAGCTTGCTGCATAGCCCACGGGCAGAGCGAGCCCTGTGCGTGGCACCAGGGACCTCTCAGCACCCAGTGCAGCACACTCCTCCAGGTCAGAGCTCCGGGGTAGAAGTACAAGCACCGAGGCCCTTGTTCCTGGAGTCCCACAGGGAGAGAAAAGTAACTGAAAAGGTTCTCCTGGCATCAGAGGGCTTGCTGCATGCCAGGGGAGCCAAGGAAAACCATGGCTAGAATGTCATGAGGAAGCCTGAGGACATCCAAGAGAAAGCTACACCGTCTAGGAAGGAAAGATTCTCATGGACGTGTGACTCAGAAGGCAGCCTCAGAGGTGCTGAGGAGCCTCCAGCCCAACTCCGCACCCAGCTGGGCCGTATCCTCTGGATGAGCGACTGGGAAGGTGGCCCAGCCACACCCAGCTGGGCCATCACTTCAGTGTGGATGAAGGACCAGGGTCCTGAGACCACATGAGGCCCACCTGCAAGGATCCTGAGAAAGCCCCCACCATGCCCACACAAGCAGTGGGGGGCCAGAGGCTGCTCCCTCACCCCCCCCCCCCAACATAGGGGCACAGAGCAGGAATTAAGAAACCATGAAAATGAACAGTGAACAAGGGCCGGGGTCTAGTTCAGCAGCAGGTGTATGCTCAGTACACTTAGGCCCCAAGCTCCACTCAGCACTGCGACAGTACCTACGCAGACCACGATAAACACACACCTGGAGTTTTGCTTTTTTAAGAGAGAGGGGAAGAAAGTAAAAGAGAGAGAGAGAATCAAGTTTATTTATCTTTTCTATCTGGCCTTTGTGTCTCCCACACTTAGTTATGTATGCGGTGCTGGGGTTCGAACCCAGGTCCTCACACATGCCAGGCAAGCACTCCAACCACTGAGTCACTGCTCCAGTCAACCCCTGATTTTTTAAAATGAGGAAAAATCATCAGAAAAACAAACAGACGACAAATAATTTTAAAACCAACAGAAGGCAAAGTTTTAGTAAGCAAAATAAAAGAACCAAATAGCAGCAGCAGCAGCAGTAGCACATCAGAGAAAGCAGGGCACACAGAAGCGGGCCTTGAGCTGCCCACAGGCCTGGAAAGTGACAGCCACTAGCGGAAGGGCACAGCACAAGGAGACAGCCTACACCTGCAGGAGTCCCCACTTAAAACCAATGGCTAGGAGAGGGTGGAATAAAGGTCAGCAAAGAGTTCCAAAGGTCCCCTGAGGTGACAGGCGACAGGGGGAAGCCAGATTTTGAGTCAAAGGTGCCGAGAAGACAGGATGCATGGCAGCATAAGCCTGGACCATGCGCACCACACACCACAGCTCCAGAGCACAGAAGGTGATGCCTGTGCCCCAGGTGGTGGCCAGCTCCACCCTGCCTGAGGCCCACGGATGACACAGAGTGGCCAGCTGTTCCCAGGACACCCCATTGTCAGCAGAATGAGGCCAGATCCGGCCTGCGGCACACAGCGGCATCAAGCGCTCAGGCTCCGTCTGCGGCTGCTTTCAGAGTGTACGAGCCGTGACAGACCTCATGTGGCCCAAAGCGCAACGTATTTGCTCTCTGGCCCTCTGTGAGGACACTTGCCACCCTGCTCTAGAACACTCAGGGTAAGCACTTGGGGCACTGAACTCACAGGAGTAGCGTCTACCATCTTAGAGACTGAACACAGCCACTCAGAGAGAGTAACGGGGTGGCTGTCACCACCTGAGGCTGCCATGAGGTCTGCAGCCCCAAGGTGCAGGCACAATGCACGTTCCCAGGATGCTGGCAACCTTACTCAGCTCCACCGCCCCAAACACTGCCCCAGGCTTGGCTCCCCAAACCTCCAAATGGTTAGGGACAGACGTGGACGCAGCAGCCAGCGGCACACTGCACACACAAGCGGAGCCAGACTGATAAGTGAACAATGTGACATTTAGATAGATACAATCACAGCCAAAAGATCAATATGAGAATTCCTAAGAGTTACACGAATGAAATATATTTTTCATTGATTTGTTGTTTTAAACCATTAAGAAGATGGGTAAGCATGTTAGTGCAGGGTAAACACTCGGGCACTGAACATGCCGCCTTCACACTGTCCTGGAAAATCAATCTTGCTGACACTTCCAAAGCAAACCCAAAAGCAGAGGGCTCCCAGGTCCTGGGTGTGTCTCCAGGGGACCAGGGAGGAGCCCAGGCCCACCAGCCCTTCGCCACACGGCCAGCACCACCATCCAGCTCGAGTACAGTATCCTGGCTCAAACCTACACCCACAGTTGCTTTAAAAGAACCACAAAAATGCCCAAGTCCCTGTTTTGTTTAAATTGGCCTGAAGCACTAAAGCAGACAGTGCAGGAGAGAGAAATCGATAGCAGGAAATGGAGAGGCTGGGGCTCCTCACAAAGTTAGGCTGCCGCGCTGACATTATTGATTTCACCTAGTTCAGCTGGCCTTGTAATTAAAATGTAAATTTGAGAAAGAGATTATGTCCTGACAGAAATGGTAGGATTAAGGAAAAGATAAAAGCCCCTCAGTGAAAATTCAGAGAAAGAAATGAGAAAGAAAAAGAGCCCCAGCCTCCTCAGCTGTGGGTCTAGACTAAATCTAACCACTTCAGATTCACCTACGTTTAATTGAAAAAACAGCAACAGAATATAAACTAATACCAGGGACTGGGCTCGCCCCAGGCACATCTCCTGAGCACCTGGGCCGTTTGCCATTGTCCCCGCACGTAGTGGGGGGTCCCCATTGGCCTCTCCACTGATCCTATACTCTCAGCCCTGGACCACGCCCTACTGCCCAGCATGCTCCCCGCCACCCTCCTGCTGTGCACCCGCTGTGCAGACCACCTGGGCCACTGTCCTGAGGAGGCTGAAGACACACGCTGCAGACCTTCCCAAGGAAAGGGGGGATGCCAGGATCTCTGCCACACTGCAACGGAGCCCCCTCTCCACAAGCCAGGCCTATTCACACACAGCCTGGATGAGAAACATTTGCCATGTAGGCTGGAAAGGACAGTAGCCAGGAGCTGTGATGCAGGCAACGTCGTCACCACTGCTGCCACAAGCCTCCCTGTAGCTCTGTGATGGAGCCAACAGCCCTGCTGTGGCCTATGGCCTTTTCTGGATCAGCAACACCCCAGTAAGGGTGACACCTCTGCTCCACTGTGCCCGAGGCCAGGTGCCCAAGACCTGGCAGGGATGCAACCCTAGGCCCCTGTGAGGCCTCATGTGTCCTGGGCCTCCTTGCAGGACTTTGGAGCAGATGTCCCAGCAAGCCTGGCAGGGCCACTGCCCTTTCACAGCTCAGCCCCTCTGCTGGCCTCACTGGCCAACAGATGAGGGGACATGGGCCATCTCCACACCTGCTGAGGGCTTGCCACCACCCCATCCATTTCCTGGTGGTCAGCAAGGGTTCTGCCATCTTTGCCACTTCCTAGAGGAAGAGTCAAAGGGACAGGCTGCCTTCACGTACTTCCCCTCACTGCCATGGCTGGAGGGAACCTCATCACTTCAGGTGGGGGGAGTTGCTCCGCATTTGAGGACATGACTGTGCTGGCCGTTCACTCCAGCCCTGCTGTGAGTGAGTGAGGAATAGGGTCCCTGCTGCTCAGAGCCTGTGCAAATGGCACTTCTGAAAGGACTCGGAAGTGTCGCAACAGAGATGCACAGAGGTCTAGACACTGAGAATTCTGGCACAACCACAAGCCAGCTCCCAGCTTCCCTGGAAGGCCCCCAGGACTAGCCCTGGACTAAGGGAGGAGGGCATATGGACTGGCAAGAGCACCCAGGCAAGGTGCACAAGCAGGTGGTATAGTTGCCTGGGGTCCTTGGCTCCAGGACCTCAAGGGGCAGGCAGGACCAGAAGGCTGCTCCTGCTTCACCTGTCCCTATGGCCCACTAGCTGGGCCCTGGCAGCCTCAGACACAGCCACACTTCAATCAGTGCCTCCCTGAGGTCCAGGACAGAGTCCAACTGAGAGCAGTAGAGAGCAAAGAAGGGTGGTCACAACACTCACCAGCAGGCCCCAGGTTCCTGCCAGGGCCCCATGTCACTATGGGACTGGGCTTGGCCACCTGGTTGGGACTCTGGCCATGGGGGGGCGGGTCTCCACTTTAGGGGGAGAGTGGTGTTTGAAAGGCGTGTGCAGGGTGGGGAAGCAGGAAGGTCAGCACGTCAGAGGGGTCTCAATGGCGGAGGAGTCCTGGTGAGGGCACCACTGGGCCAAGACTTGGGTGAGAAGGGGTATGGTCCATCAAGGAGGGGTGGCAGGGGCCAGTGGGCAGGGCAAGACAGCTGTCAGGCAGGAAGAGGTCCCTCTGCAGAGAGGCCAGACCAGGTGCCCATGGGGTCAGGCGCTGAAGCCTTCCACTCACACCCCTGGCCCCAGTCACTCAGCCCTCCAGGCCTGCCCAGCACAGCAAGCGGGTGTTAGGCACACAGGGCTGTGTGAAAGGAAGGCCGTTAGCTTCTGGCTGTGCTAATCTGGCATGGGGCCCTAGTGGGTTACATCTTCATACACGAAATGGCTGGTCATCTAGATCCTCTTAACAAATTCACACTTCATTCAACAGACTCCAGTTCAAACGGACTCGTCCACTTCACCCCAAAAGCCAGGACTCTTGCTTTCAGCTGTATCCTCTGCACATGCGCCCTAGGGTCCTTGGAGCCCATGCCGACCAGAGTCCACGTCCCTGCCCTGGATGGCCATGAGCCTGGGCTGCAGAATGTGGCTCTGAGGGGCTTCTGGGTGGAGAAGCTCTGGCCGTGGTGCACTACTTGCCTTAGCCATGAGAGAGGCCTGGGTGGCGGAACATGCACGGTCCTGGCCCAGACACACTCAGGGCCATGTGTCAACTGGGGACTCCTCCCCAGGCGCCCCTGCCCTCCTGTCCCCAGCCCGGTGCCCGCCCCCAGTCCTGCAGCTCACCATATTCATCCCGCAGGTGGCTGGGGATGTGGGGCTCGTACCCCTCCTTCTCTGGGACCTCCACAAAGTCCTCGTCGTCCTCATCCTCCCCGTCCCCTGGGGCTTCAGTCTGTGGAAACACCCCAAAAACAAATAAGAACACCTCAGACCTATGTACGGAAACGGCTGCCAGGGGCAAGGCATGGGGAGCTGTACTTCCTGCTTCTTTTGGAGCTGTCTCCAAAAGTCAGGATACCAGTGGAGAACTGGCCACCGACTCTGACCCTGGCCTGGCTCAGTTCCCTTTGGCATGTGCTGAGGTTCCCAGGGCAGAGACACAGGCGAGACGCTCCCCTGCAGTTCAGGCAGCAGCCACCTGCCTGCTGAGCAGCCATCTGGGAAGCACACCACGCAGGCTTCTGCCAGGGTGCTGAGCGATACCCCAGCAGGACTGTGAGAGGGGACAGATGTTTCTGGAGTGGTCTGTCCTGAAGGACTTTCCCCTGACAAGGCCTGATGTGGCAGCTGCTCACCTGAGCCCTAGGAGCACAGGTACCACCGCCCACAACCTGAGGAGGGGCATATGGGAGCCTGCTTTCCCAAGTGGGCGGCCTCTGGCTCCCCCAGGCTTCCTCCTGACCCCACCTTGGGTGGCACCAGGCCTGTGGAGTCCTCTACTTCCCAGAAGCAGGACACCTGGCCTGCCCTGGGCCGCTGTATGGCTCAGGGTACTACTATGGCACATCAATCTACCAGAGCCACAGACAGTGGTGGGGACAGATGCCCACCCCAGCAAGCACCTGCATCACAGCCCACACACAGAAATAACCCCCACAACACACCAGCCTGTCTCAGAGCAGGATGCCAGCCACCCATAGAGGCCTGCTCCTCCTGAGACCCTGCCATCCCTGCCACACCAGGGAGCTAGACTCAGCCCCCTTGGCAGCTGGGGACCACGCCACCACACAGGCATGGGGCTGAGGGAATCATCTAGAAAGGGAGATCCCTGCTGGTAAGTAGCAGTCGGGTCCTCACAGGCCCACATGATAGACACCAAAGGACACCTAGGCGTTCTCACGCATGTTTCCTGAGCTCCTTCTCAACGAGCACTCTGCAAAGGGTCCCAGTACTCCTCCCTGCAGGGAGAAGACCAGAGCAGGAGAGCAGCAGCTGACCCTGGGGCAGAAGCCCACTTGCTCCCTGGAAGCCAAGCCTGAGCTAACCATAGCAGCGGCCGGAACACAGGGACAGGCTGTGGTGCTGACTCACACCCAGCTCTGCTGTCCACACACACCATTCCCAGAGGATGGGAGAGCCAAGAGCCCATACACACAGTCCCAAGACATGTGTGGGCCCAGAGCACACACACACACAGCCCACCTGGACACGCATGGGTCCCAGAGACCACACACACAGCCCACCTGGACACGCATGGGTCCCAGAACTACACACAGCCCACCAGGACACACGTGGGTCCCAGAACTACACACACAGCCCACCAGGACACACATGGGTCCCAGAGACCACACACACAGCCCACCAGCACACACGTGGGTCCCAGAGACCACACACACAGCCCACCTGGACACACGTGGGTCCCAGAGACCACACACAGCCCACCTGGACACGCATGGGTCCCAGAGACCACACACACAGCCCACCTGGACACACGTGGGTCCCAGAGACCACACACACAGCCCACCTGGACAC
>PVKS010012987.1:0-52163 GCA_004027875.1 Aplodontia rufa
ACTAACGTTTTCTGTTGTTGAAGAATCAAAAGGTGGAGGAAAGGAAAGAACAAGAGCACTTAGCAATAAATAGTAAGTTCAGGGAAGAAAACTTCATCTTCTTCAAAATTTTGTAAAGACCTGAGCATGTATATTTCTAATTTATTTCAGTTAAAAGGAAGGAAGTTTTTAAGAATGAAGACAGATTTTCTTTACCTTTTGTTTTTCTTCTACTCCTCATTTGAGAATTTAGGAAAGCTAAATTCTACAGCTAGAAAAAAGTACATAAGCACATTCATTCAAAATTTGGAAGACATTTTCAAGAACTCAATGACTCCCTGAAATCTTTCCAAGATGGGAGGTTAAGAAAATCAATCAAAGTGTTTGTTGGTGTTATTAGAATAATGGAGTATTTGTTTGAAGTCCTGACTGTGGCGATTGCTTTCATGTCATTTTGGGGGGAAAAGGCATGAGAAAAAGTCTGGAAAAAAAAAACAGAGTATTAAATAGAGCAGATAGATTTGTTCAGAGTTAAATGTGCAAATGGATAGAACAGAAGACAAAAATTTAAAAAAATTGTAACCAGTACTCTGAACTAGGACAATTTGTGGGGTGCAATTCACAGAGCAAATAGATTTCCTTCTCTTACTGGTCTTTTAGGTTGTTCAGTGAGCTAGATTTTCCTCTGCCCATGCATGAAAGAGGGTAGTTACAGGACTTTGCAGAATGCAAACCAAAGATTTAAGGTCACTGTAAGTCACAAAATAGTCTCTTTTCAGTACTTAAAATGTCCAGTCTCATACGTAGCCACTGGTAAGTTTTGGATATTAGGTGACCTCAGAAAGCTCATGTAAATGTAGGAATGTTCAGTTTTGTAATGATTAGCTTATGAGAGCCATAACCTGATAGGTGAATTAATCATTTGATAGACTAATAATTTGAATGGACTAACTGGGTGACAAGTGTAGGCAGGTAAGGCATGGCTGGAGAGTGAGGTCACTTAGAGGGTGCCCTTGAAAGGTTTGTCTTCCTGAGGTCCCTTCACATTTTGCTGTCTGCTTCCTGGCCACCATGGGCTGAGCAGCTTTCCTGTACTGCAGGATTTGACCATGATGCTCTGCCTTACCTTGGGCCCAGAGCAATGGAACTGGTCAACTTCTGACAACAACATTAGCCAAAAAAAGAAAAAACCTTTTCCTCCTCTAAGTTGCTCATGTTCGGTATTTTATTCACAGAATGAACAATTAACATAGAAATTGATACAGAGAAGTAGGGTTGTTGCTGTGACTAACAGGACTTTTGTTTCTAAAGTTTTTGGAACTTGTTTGTGAGAGGAAACTTGGAAAAGTTTGGAGATGCAAGCTGGAGAAAGCTTAGAACTTGTAAGCAGAGTTTAATGAAAGATTCTGGTGGGAACCAGAAGACCAGAATGCTGATAGGAATGTGGATAGTGAATACTATACCTATGAGATTTTGGAAGGGAATGAGGACTCTATTGGAAATTGGACTAGAGGTCATACGTGTTAATTCTGGCAAAAGAACTTGGCTACATTTTTTCTCATGTCATGAGACTTTCTGTGAATACAAATTCAAAGGCAATGGACTAATTAATCTGGCCAAGGAGATTTCAAGTACTATGAGATTCAGGCACTGGCATGGTTATTTCTGGCAGCTTTTAGCCAGATTTACTGTAAGAATTGGGAGCAGAAATCAGAGCAGAGTATTCTCACAGTGAATTATGGGGCTGAAACAGAAGGATAGCAAATTCAAGGCCAACCTCAGTAATTTACCAAGAAATTCAGCAGCATAGCGAGACCCTGTCTCAAAATAAAAATGTGTGGAGATGTAGTTCAGAGGTACAGGCACCCTGTGCCACACTTAAAAATAATCTTGTAGACTGGGCAAAAAAGTGTGTGTAAACCTTGGGCCAAGAAAATTGTGGTTGTTGAAGAGATTACAATCACTAAAAGAGATGCAAAGTACTTTGCACAGAGATAATAGGAAAGATGCCTAAGGACATCTTAGGAATTGGCAAGACCACACACATCACAGTTCCAAACATATAAAAGTAAAAATTTCTTTAAGAAGAGACAATAAGGGGACTCTGTACAACAAGTGGGGCCTAGGACATTGTTTTACCATATTTAGTCCGTAAGGCACTCAGAAGCCAACCAGACATGGTCCAAGGGGTCTAGCTGCTCAGGCTGGTGACAGACCTTGGTATTACCCACATTGTGCTGGTTCCTTAGGAATGCGGGATGCTGGAGTCCACCAAGATTTCAAAGGAAGGCCTGGCAGGCCAGACAAGTGTAGCAGGGTAGGAATCCCTCTGGACTACCCCTGAGATGGTGATGCATGAAGCTTTGAGGGGGAAAGCCGAATGAGTGTAAAGCTGAAACGGAAACCTCAAAAATAAAGAGATGCCAGTAATATAGACTTTCTTCCAAGGACAACTGCTGGCTTTGGAGATATTCAGGCTAGGTGAGAAGTCATGAGCACTGCAACCAACAAGGTCAAATGGGTTGGGGCTCCCAAAGCTCTTTGGAGGTCACATCTCTCCACCATATACCCTGGATGCTGGACTTGGAGATACAGGACTTGTTTGCCCAATATGTTTTCACGCTTGTTTTGGTTCCATTCCTTCTTTCTATGCCCTTATTTCTCCCTTTTGGAATGAGTATATTTATTCTGCGCCAATGTATATTGGATATATGTACCTTCTTTTGATCATATCAGGGGTTCACAGTCAAGAGTTTGCCTTGAGTTTCAAAGAAAACTTTGGATTTGGACTTTCAGGCAATGCTGGAACTGCTAAGACTATGTGGCGCCTTGGAAATAGACTAAATCATTTTGCATTATGATATGAACATGAAACTTTGTGGGATAGGGTACAGTGCTATGGTTTGTATATGAAATCCCCAGACCTCCTGTGTTATTGTAGGAAAGTTCAGATCTGCAATGTTTAGATTATGAGTGCCATAACCTGATCAGTGAATTAATCCATTTGATGGATTAATAATTTGACTAACTGGGTGGTAATTGTGGGTGAGTGCCCTGGAAGGGTTCATCTTCACTGCAGCCCCTTCCCAGTTTCCTGGGCCCTGTAAGCTGAGTACCTTATTCTGCTCCACCTACCTCAGGCCCAGAGCAGTGAAACCATCCAACCGTGGACTGAGCCTCTGAATCTGTGAGCCTGAAACTCTTCCTCCTCTGAGTTGTTCTTTTTGGTTATTCTGGTCACAGCAATGAAGAGCTGACTAACACAGGCATTACTACTTCTAACTTCTGCTGAGGGAGGGAGGTAAATGTGGCTTCCTCACTGCTTTCATATTTTCCTCCTGCTCACTAACCCTGATGTCTGATGGTTCTGAAGTGGGAATGTTGGGAGTAAGGTCATGTAGGGAGATGGGAAGGCCCTTGCTATCATAAGCCATTTTCATTCCAGCCCGGAGTCAGGCAGGTTAAACCGACTTTTCCACTTGTAGTTGAATTCCTGCCTCCTCATTCCTGGAGATCTTTTCTGGTAGTTCTGTTGATATATGTGAGGAACATTTCCCTGGCTTCTCATTTTCTCTACTTCCACAGTCTTAATGAACCTTTAGCTTTCCTATTTAGCTTCTCAGAAAATAAAACCAAACATGTATAGTTTTACAGAAATGAAAACAAATTAAAATAGGTATGGATAATTTTAGATGAAGCAGTTGTGAATAACTTATAAAGTTTTCATTTAATGAATTTAACAAACACTATTGTCACTTTGCCAACCACTTCATAAACTTACTTAATACACGTAATTATGATGCAATACTGTTTTTGATATGTCATTTTTCAAATCAGTAAAATGAAGCCCAGTAAGTTCAAGCAACTTATCCAAAGTCACCCACCTGTGACATAGCCAGAACTCAAGTCATCTGCCGTTAATATGTTTGGTCCTAGCCATTATGCATAGTTCCTCTCCAGCCATAAGGAATTCTAAAATGGAAAAGTATCTTTCTTATCAATCTGCATTTCAGAGTCTGAATTTTTCTCCTCCCTCTTGCCACCACTCTCAAATTCTTTGCTTCCCAGTACCCTTATTATTTTCTCAATTGACAAATCAGATCATGTTCATTTCCTGCTTAAACTCTTTCCTTGTATTTAAATAACCTACCCAAACCACAATTCCTAGTTAAGCATGGAAAGTCTTTCATGATGTAATTTCTTTTAGCTTCCCAGATTTCATTATGTCATTTTACTACAGATATTCCTCCCTGTCACACAAACCAACATGCCCATGCCCTGAACATGCAAGTGGCATTTCTCTGTACCATGCTAACCAGTTGGAAAAAGTCTCTCTCATTCATATCAAATGGATTGATTTTCTGCAAAGCTATTCTTGACCCTTCCATTCATCCTTCACCCTTCTTCCTCCCATTCATTCATCACCTGTTCACCAAATCACATTGGTCTTAGTGTTCCAGGTGCTAAAATACAATGGTGACCAAAGCAGACACGAGACTGCATTCTTTCAATGACATTATTTTATACATTTTATTCCTTATCTCACCTGTTCCTAACAGTTTGTGTAATATGTCTCTTCTCTACTATGATCTGAGATCATCCAGGGTCACAGATTTCAAACAATACTACCTCCATATATCCAAGCTAATAGAATTCTTCAGACATATTTGATGGATTATTAAATCAATTAAAAGCATGTACATTAATGAGAGGTTGATGAATCAATGAATGCAGTTAGAAGTTGTTACTGGCAGAACTGAAGGGAAAGAAGGTATTTCCGAAGTCTAGATCCAAGGGTTTAGAGTCTAGACTGGCTTCCTACCAGCTATGGAAATAAGTGTGATAGAGTCAGAAAATACTTAGCCTTGGTTGGGAAAGGGTAAATATGATGTTATCTAAAGGCAAGAGGAGAAAAGGAATGTGGACTTTCAGTTTTAACTTGCTCTGCCATCCAGAAAACTTGAATTGATCAGAATGGATGTTTATAGCAAATAATAATAATAATAATAAAATAGAAATAAAAGTGAAAATAAATGTCAAAGGTTTTTAAAAAACATGGTTTTACTTTTTGTTTCTTTTAAAAGCTAGATATTCTGCTTCCATTTTAAGGGACTCTAGTAAATAGTTCTAATTTCCAGAGACAAAATAAGAAGAATACTCTTTTATGCCTAGCTACCTACAGTTTTATTGTGAACAATGAACTGAATCTTCAAATAAATTCAATATAATTATTTAGGAAGTTGGTTCCTAGTCAACGTGAGTCTGAGTTGATATGAACTAAGGACTTGGATCGACTTTTAACACATCTGCTGAAATCTATCATCTGTTTTCCCAGAAAATTATTAACAACTCAAAGAAAAAACATGCACTTTTTGTTAGATCCTTTTATGCTCATCTAGTAAAACAAATAAAGTAATGGATTCTTTGATGTCACAGTATCAAGGATTACGTTTCCTCTAAAGGAAATTATTCATGTCCCTTCTACAACACGGTGAAAGTGATGAGTCACCGGCTGTTGACCTTTGGATGCTTGTGTGTACTTATCTAGACCACACATCTGCTCCTTATTTTCCAATAAGGGGACCATATGCCCCTTGACTCACATATACGAACATAATGTTCTAAAACAAACACACTAAAGTTAATTTAGGGTATAAAATGAACTTTGAAGAGGATTCACATTTAACGCTCTAGTTGTGAAAAATGGCAATATTTATTTCTAAATGGAAGAGTGACATTTTGTCTGTTCTTTCCTAATACTCTGGTGAATAATGCAGTTTAATAATATACGTTTTTTTAAAAAGCTAGAATTAGGATCTATTATAAACAAGTTGTTAATGAAAAGTCATGTAAAATGGCATTCATTTTTTGTCCAGGTACATAATAAACAACTCAGACTTTAGGAAAAAATCTTGAAAATTTTTCTCAAACTTAAGATTTCATCTTTTTAAGCCAACCAGTTACAGCCCTAGAAAACTATAAACCACCAATCTGAAACTTAAAAGTCAACAACGATGTAAAAGTATTTCACACTTAGAAATACTCTACTTTTTGAAAACCTACTTTTATGTTAGTGATTTCATTTGTTGCCTATAATAATCTATTAAGGTAGAAAGGATGATTACTATCTCAAAAGGTGTGTGAACAAGAGATGTATGAGGCCGATATAAACATAAAACTGCATATTGCTTTGTGGTAATTATTGTAAGTAGAAGGAGTACTCTTTAAAATAATAATAAACACATGAAAGTAGTGAATATGTAAGCCATTTAGCAGAGTCAGTTACTATCAGGTAGCATGTAGTCTATGTAGTTATAAATGTACTTTTATACATATACAGTGCAGTAGTAGGTTGTTTACACCAGCACCATCACAAGCGTGTGAGCATTGCATTGTGCTACCACAATGTTACTAAGTGACAGGAAGTTTTTAGCCCCATTTAATCTAATAGGACCGTCATATATGTGATCCATTCTCAAACAAACTAGCATTATGAAATGAATAGCTGTATCGCTTTAGAATTTAGTGGTTGAAGCTACCAAAGATGAAAAAAAAATGCAGAAGAATTTTAATATGGCTATATTATACTCCGAACACAAGAAATATATATTATCTATTGTTTATGGAAAACATACAAAAATAGATCACATAGGGGATAAACAAATATGACAACCAAACTATGTAACCAGATAATTATATACCAAGAAAATCCTGCATAACGTACTGATGAGTACTCAAAATACAACCACTTGAAAATATAAAATTAATAACAAGCCATTCTGTAAAATTATTCTTAAGGGGCTGGAGCAGTGGCTCAGCGGTTGCAGCACTTGCCTGGCATGCATGAGTGTGCCAGTTCAGGACCCAGCACCATTTACTCAATGAAATCTCGGAGCAATGAAATCCATGTGAAAAACTCAATAAAAGTTTATTCTTCTCTTTATCTCTCTCTCTTACTGTCCTTCTCTAAAAAATAATAATTCTTAACATGAAAAAAGTTAAAATGAAAGACATTTTGAAAATAATGTCAATGAAATGCTACAAGTCCAAACTTATAGAGCCTCATCATATCTATAACCTCCAAAGGAAACATTATAATTTAAAATTTTATATTAGCAAATAGAAAATATATAAAGCAATTGAATTAGAAGTTAGATCTATACATTAGGAAAATGACTAAAAATGTTGAAAGAAGGAATTAATAATGATAAAATTAAAATCTAATGAATTAGATATTAACAACTTAAACTACCACAACAACAGCAAAAATATACATCCGGTGATGGTTATTTAGAACAAACAAAACATAATCTTTTGATTATGAACGACCAAGAGAAAAAAAGGAGAAAAATATAAATATGCACATCAATAATAAGGAAAGAATTATAAAATATATAATCACAAAAGATAATTTTTTACATATTTTTCCATAAGAAAAAGACAAAAAGTTATTACATAAGCTAGACACAACTGTAGGACATGTTCAAATTAAGTTCATCTCTTGCTTAATTTATCTAGTATTTTTGAGGACTAGGAAAAGTGTCTTAGCATAGCATATACTCCTTTTGAAGAAGAAACTACTCTTCATAGAATACTTTTTCCTATTTTATATGCTCAAAACATAAATCTCCTATAAGGAAAAACTTAATTTAACAATAGTATTTATGCTAAGAAATGCTCCGAGAGCATGCAGAGAATCAAATCAAAGTATCAGTTTTCATAGTCTGAGACAATATACTTTTGTAATTAACATTGAAAATGAATATACATGTATATTTTCCCTGTTATGGTTTGGAAGTGAGGTGTCCACCAAAAGTTCATTTGTGAGACAATGCAGGAAGACTTAGAGGTGAACCAATTGGGTTATGAGAGCCTTCACCCAATCAGTGAATTAATCTCCTGATAGGGATTAACTGGGTGGGAACTGGAGGCAGGTGGGTGTGGCTGGAGGAGGTGGGTCATTGAAGCCATGACTTTGGAGTACATATTTTGTATACGGTGAGTGGGGTCTCTCTCTCTGCTTCCTGATTGCAATGCCCTGAGCCACTTTCCTCTACCAACTCTTCCACTATGATGTTCAGCCTCCCCTGGAACCTGGAGGAATGGAGCTGGCCTTCTATAAACTGAGATCTCTGAAACAGTGAGCCCCCCCCCCCAATAAAGTTTTCCAACTCTAATTGTTCTTGTCAGGTCTTCTAGTCACAGCAGTTGGAAAACTGACTGAAACATTCCAAAATATGCTCTGCAATACATTTTATCACCTTCATCCTTATATTTATGGTTAAAAAAGAACAAGTTACAAAAATAATATAAGGAACAAAATCTTATAAAATTGGGAAGGAAGGGAAGAATACCTACCAAATTGTTAACAGTGGTTAAATCCGAGAAGCATAGGGTGAAATTACAAGAAGACCTTCTACTTCACACAATGGTGTAATATTTAAACTTGGATGATTAAACTTTATAGCAGTGAATATCTGTATTTTACATAAATGCTCAACAATATGAAATAGTCACTTTAATTATGGCACACTAAGATCATGAGAATTTACTGGCATGCTGTTCCTTGGATTTTTAGATTTCTTTTCTCCAACTTTCTTTTCTTTATGTCTGTTTAATGTACCTGTCTTATTCAGGATTTTTAGTTGTTCTGAGTAGGAAGAAGAGGTAAAAGTAGGGGACTCCATCTGTGAGGCAGAAGTAGCATGGATTTTCAAAATGCAGTGAGGAACCTGGTTTGCAGGATGTTAGAGGCGATGGATTTTGAAAGGGAACTCCGCTTACTCCTCCTCCAGGTGACTTCCAGGGTCCATCTCTGAAGAAAATGACATGAAGAAACTGGCTGTAAGTCATTTTCTTAGACATATTTTAATAGACCCATGAAGAAATAGGATCAACAAGAAAATATCTATCATTTTTTTTCAAAGAAGCAAAATAACTAAATGGGAGAGAACAGAGGACAAGCTAGATATAAAGAAAATATGATTATATTAGATAACTAAAATAGGTCAAAGATGTATTAGCAGTTAGAAATTAAGTTTTGGAATATTAATACAAGTAGATATAGAGGCCACTGTGGCCAGAATCCTGAGATCAAAGAAATTTTATTCTCTTGAGGACAATGTGAGTTTCAAAGAAGAGCTACTGAAAATGACAATGAAAAGAATCTGAAAGAAATAATGAAAAAGTAAGCCATATATATGAGATCTTTTAAAATAGTTTTCCTCCTTCTTTCTTAACTGTATTCTGCCTGGAAATTTCATCATAGTAATGTAATGTGTAAACTTACATGTGAAATTTTATGTTTTATTTTGCTCATTAATTTAACAAAAGATAAGACGCATTCTGAAGGGCAGAACTCTGAAAAGAAATCATCACGAGTAAGAGATCTTCTGAAAATCTAAGCTGACAGCTAAATCATTCAAGGATAATAAGGACGTGAACAGCAGTGGAAGAAAGAGATGAACCTTGAAAATACAAGTTGGAGACATCCCAGTCATATTTGCAAATGTGACTGCCAACTATTTCTGAGCACTGTCTGAACAATTAAATGTAAGTTACAGATAGCCAAAAGAATTGCTGTGCAGACTTATAAATGTGCAATAGTTATGGCTAATGCTATGAAGTCTCTATCATATTATACCAGCCAGAACAGTCTTATGAATAATCACTCATTTTTTAAGCATGTAAATTGTTGAAATTATCATAAATGAACTTTTAGTGTTAAAAGTATTTTATCATGTCCTTGTTCATTCATCCAAGCACTTATAATAGCTGTTTTATACTCTGTCAAACAAAATAAATTAGACATTAACCCTTTTCACAAGTTGTTAGGTGGTAACTTAGGTACATTGAGTTATTTTAAAAAATAAATGTGCAGTAATTAAATCACCCAAGTTACTTTGTATTCAAGTATGACATTTTACAAAATGAGCTCACCTAGCATGTAGAAAATTATCATGATGAATTCATCTGTGTGCAGGGCAGGTCATTCTAGGAATCAGTGACATGAATATAACTAAAATGTCTAGGGAGGGGTCAACATGGAGTGAGTTAACATGATAGACACTATAAAAAAACAGGCTCAGGGCTGGAGCAGTGACTCAGCAGTTATGGTGCTTGCCTGGCATGTGCAAGGATGTGGGTTTGAACCCCAGCATCACGTACACAACAGAGTGTCAGAGCAACTAAAACCACACGAAAAACTAAATAAAATTTATTCTCTCTTTCTTTCTCTTTCTCACTGTCCCCCTATCTTTATAAAAACAAAAACAACAACAAAAACCAGGCTCAAACTAATTGGTCTTGCACAGATTATTTAAGTTCTTTAAACTTGAGTCATTAGTCAAATTTTGGAATTTTTAATCCTAATTGAATCACTAATCTTAAAATTTACATACTTTTAAGAATCATCATCTATTTCAACACATCTCAGGAAAATTGTGCTGTACAAGTGTCTGCATTAATATTATTTTTAGTATACTATACTATTCCAGGAAACTTTTCTTAGGAAGATAAAAGTTGTACATAACTCTATTTTTTATTTCAAGGAAACTTCCTATCATACACAATATGACATATAAACGAATATCAGACATTCAACTTTCCAACAACTAGTATTAAACTTCTCTTCTTGTTACTCTTTGAAGCTTTTAAATATCCCCCTTGTGTTCACCAAACCTAAATGGTTGTAGTATAGTCCTTACCCAATGCTAATCAAGCTCTCATAGTGAAAGATGTATCTTATACCATACTTCCGAACTTTATAAATAATCCATTTTTGCCCTTTTCTCTCTGAGATGTTATGAAGATTCTATCAATATAATGCTTTCTCTTACCTCTGAAGAGAGTAACTTCAGCTTTGTCCTGTGGACAGTTTGGTTTAGTGATATTTTCAGGGATCTAGTTTTCTATAATTTCCTAAAAACTCATAGGAAAATTATAAACTTCCAAAATAGGTAATACGAAGGCAAGTTTTTTTAATTGCTATTGTTAAGAGAAGCAAAAGACCAATTATACAGTAATTTCACATTTAATGAAACAACTATGCGTGGTGACTATTATGGTAGGGGAGAGATGGAAATGAAATTGCACTGCACTATGGAGACTGTAGATTATGTTGTAAAATCCCTACCTAACTTTTATTAATTTTTTTAACCTCAGTGGCAATTTAGAATGGTGACATATTTAATTGAAACTGACCTTAATTATTTTGGATGGCTGAAATAGTCTTAGTATTTAGGTTAGAATAAGCCTTTCATACTCTTACTATTTAAGACAGGATTAAGAAAGATTTGAATGTCACTTAGTCACAAGGATACCTGGGTTATTGCCCCAACATGGGGCAGGATGAAAGATATAAGAGGTGAGTTCTGTTCCCAAATGGACCCAGAGCACTTCTGGAAAAACTCTTGTAGACCTTTGCAATGTGAGCTCATTCATAGTATTAAATTTTTATTGTGCCTTCTTACTGTGTGTGTACCCAGTAAGTGATGGGTTTTTTGTTGCCTAATTTATATTTTTATGCCTAGCACAGTAGTGCCTAGGATGTATTGAGTGTTCAGTAAATATTTGTTGGTACAATCCCCAGTCCAGCAAAATATAATAATAGTAATAACAACAAGTATTTGTTGTGAGAAGCAACAGATTGAAGGTGGCAGGACTCCGTACATGGATAACAACGTGAGTACCCATGCAGGGTGGTCACCCACCATGCTAGACTTGGGGAAAGTGAGTGCTCATGGTCTGTGTGGGACCCTCAGATGTCATCCTTGC
Organism: Aplodontia rufa; assembly: GCA_004027875.1. Classification (NCBI taxonomy): domain Eukaryota; kingdom Metazoa; phylum Chordata; class Mammalia; order Rodentia; family Aplodontiidae; genus Aplodontia; species Aplodontia rufa. The sequence continues at coordinate 11,755 of PVKS010012987.1, forward strand.
AGCCTGCCTAGCCAGGCAGTGTGGCAGATGGAAGAAGACTGACACTGGACACTGACATTGTGAATTTGACTGCACAAGAGCAATGTCCGCTTCTCCAAAGACATAATGGGAGATTTTCCTGGGCAACATTAACATGGGAGCCTTGATAATGCCCAAACAAGGTAGTTACCATGACCAATGTATGATGTTGGGCTCCTGGGCGATGCTGGCAAGTGGGTCCTCACAGCCAGATTTGATGTAGAGGAATAAACAAACATGGTATCCCCTGAGCCTTTGTCATGGAAATTCAGACCCCATCCAAAGCCTAAAAGTCTTTGCACCCAATGTTTGATTTTCACTCAAAAGAGAACATTTGGTGAAAAGGAAACAGTGACAAGACAAACATCAAATGATGTCTTAAGACTTGAACGTCTGCTTTCTCCACTCAAGGTGATGCTATTTGGATTTGCCGTGGAGAGGGCAAGCTGCAGTGAACTCTACAGGTTAAAAGCTTGTGCTCTGTGATCGATGGCTTGTGTTTGCATCCAGGTGCTACCATGGCTTACGAGATGTGGCATGCTCATCTGCAGGAGACTCACTGATGCTCTCAAGGCACAGGCAGCCATCCTTCTCTGCCTCAGTTTACCTTTCTATAAAATGGATGTGTGACAGCACAGTTAATTTAAATAACGTATGAAGTTCTTGGTGCACTAGTTAGCTAATAAAAATTGGCTGTGGATATTAACGGTTTTGGTTAGTTAACTAATTAGACTCACTCTAGCAAGTCTCTATATAGCCACCTACATATCCTCTGAGATGATTTAAGGGTAGAACCAGTTATTTCACATAGAAATTATAGAATGTCTCTTCTTTGCTTTAATCTTGCTCTATTCTTAACTATATTTCAAGACCATCAAGGTGACAAATACAAGCTATTGATAATTACATTTCGATGTACACATATATACACACTGAATTTAAATAGACGTTCCCTGAGAATACTGGGTCCTTAGAAAATAGTCCTTCTGTATTTGACAAAATCATCTTCTTTCTAGGATGTTGCTATAAAACACTCAACCTGTATTCTCAAGGCAGCTGAGTTTACTGAGAGTATCTGATGTAAGATACTTTTATTTGTATTGTATTTTGGGGGTTCAAATATGAGATTTCCAAGCTGTACAACTCCAGAAATGAATTGGAAATGGTGAATTGTTCATTTTGGTTTCCTTGTTTTTGTAAACTAAGTATATCTCTGTCAGCTCTTTGCCAAAGCTCAGCATAATGGAAGGAGTACAACAGATTCTGAATGGCCTGGATGCAGGAAGCATTTTCCATCTATTCCAATGACTACAGAATCATCTTAACACTTTTATGTTCCCCACACTCTAAAAGGAATGCATCCTATATGCTCAGAGACTTGGTACATTTCAGCCCAGCCCTGAAAACTGTGAATCAGGGACCTATCTGAGCTGCCCCGAATGGCTTTAGGAGGTCACATTTAACCAGGCTCCTTTGAAGGTTCAGATTTGGTCTGAAAGAGGTCAGTACGCACACAAGACAGTTAGATGCAAAAATCAGTGTTCCCAAAGTACAGAACTTTCAAAAGAGGAAGGACATTCTTGCCCATCTGTCAGCGGACTTCTCACATCACCATGTGACCATTAAACCATCATTTCACATCAAGGGGAATATTTAATTTAATTTAATTATTTATTTTTAAACAAGATTTTATTTTTCATTATAGCTTTATATATTGAAGGAGTTTGTTATTACACTTTCATACATGTACACATCATATATCCCCCATTTACCCTTCCTACCCTCCCTCCTTCCCTCTCCCTGCCTCTGGCTCTCCTTCCCCACCGCCATTCCTAGTCTGCGAGGTTGCCCCCAGTTGGATTGGTAAATGTGTTTGATGAGTCTGTTGTCTAAACTTATTGTTCTCTCACTCTTTCCTTTACTGTATTCTAGCTTCCACATATGACAGAAAACATTCAGCCCTTGAGTTTCTAGGTTTGGCTAATTTTACTCAACATGATTTTCTCCTTCTCCACCAATATACCAGCAAAGGTCTTTATTTTTTTAATAAGTGAGGAGAATTCCATGGTATGTGTATATACCTTTTCTTGATCCATTCATCCAATGATGGGTATCCAGGTTGACTCCATAATTTAGCTATTGTGAATTGAGCTGCTATAAACTTTGATATAGCTGTATCATTGTAGTATGTTGAATTTAAATCTTCTAGGAAAAAACCCAGGAGTGGAATAGCTGGACCATATGGTGGTTCCATCCCTAAGTTTTTGAGCAGCTCTGAGGAGAATATTTTAAACGAAGAATTCTGTTTTTTGCCACATTGTAGAAATGTAATACTTAGATCTTCCAAGACCTACCAATTTAAATCACACCAGAGAATTCTACGAAGTGCCTTCATGCCACATAGGCAGTAAGGGCATCAAATGATTATTAACTGAATGATCAAGTTATTTATCAAACTCAGTGCACTTATGTGTGAAGGAATGAGTTAAAGACACAGGCAGTGTTTTTAAGCATCAATTATGTGTCGGCCATTAGGCAAACATTTTTCACACTTCACACCTGTAGCCTAAATGCATTCAGATAGAAAGTACTCTTATTTTTATTTTGTACATCAGGGTACTAAAGCTCACAATGTTACCTAAAATGCGATGTTGGCGTGTATGTCTAACTGAGATTTGAATTCATGTATCCATCTCAAAACCACTTTTATAGAAACCATCTCTTTGTCTATTAGGGGTGCTATAACAAAATACCATAAACTTGGTCACCTGTAAACAACAGAAATTTATTTCTTACCATTCTGGTGAGCAAGATACCCCAAATGAAGACACCAGCAGATTCAGCATCTGGAGAGGGTCCACCGGCTCAGAGATGGCATTATCTTGCTGAATCCTCACATGGAAGGGGAAAGGCAGCTGAGAACTCCTTATAAAGGCACTGGTTCTGTTTATATGGCTCCACAACACCCTTACATTTGTCAGGGGTTCTAGAGGAACATCAACATCAAGTTAACAATCCAGATTACCCACCATACTCCACATGGCTTCCTTATCTCCCCCCAGTTCCTATCTCCTTATAGCATTTGGAGGGTTAAATTCAGCATATGAATTTTGGAAGTGGGGAGGAAATAAACATTCTGACCACAGAAAATCACTTTCCAAACCCTAGTCTCATTGAAAGAGAACATAGCTAAGAAACCTATTTTGGAGGTAGAGAAGATTATGATATTTTGTTTCAGAAATCTCTGGCGTTGTCAAGTATAAGAAAAAAAGTGGTGATATTCGATGCGAATTATTTTTTTCTCTGAAATGATATGCAACTTGTTTGGTGCTCAATTCAATCTTTTTTATATTGTATGCTCATCTTTGTATTTTTTCCCTTCCTTCAGCTTAGACAAATTTTAATTGTTAGAAACTGCTTTTCGGTTTGGGGCCAATTTTACATAGATTTTCCAGATGCAAGAAAAAGGAAAAGTGAAATACAATTGAGAAGTTTTTGCCATCAGCCTCAGACTCAGCCTCTGAGAAGCGTGGGTGGCTGGAGCAGTCAGCCTCCAAGACAGGACTGGCTCAGCTGCTGTGCTGATGTGGCAGAAACAAACACGACTCTCTCTGACTGGTAATTTCTCCTCTTTGTTTGATTCCTCATCTGCTTAGAGTCTCCCTTTCACTGGAGGTTTTTGAATCTGATGAAGAATGACATGACAAAAGAGTGCATTTCAGGTTACAAAGTTGGACTTTCTAGTCTATGGATTTGTGATGCAATATGGATTTGCTATTGGCTATAAGTAAACATCAGTCAATAATCATGTGAGTCTTCAGGTCCCTGCTTTCAGTGCTAAGCCACGCTTAATTATATTTTTAGAGTACTTTTACCCTTAGGGTGTAAAAATATGGAGTGGAGGCAGGGCTAATAGGATTTGTGTTCTGCCTCAACCACTTTTTTCTTTTTCTTTTTTTTTAAGAGATAGAATCAATTTTATTTATTTTTCGTCTAGTTTTTGTTTTCCCAACACTTAGTTGGGTATGTGGTGCTGGGGTTCAAACTGGGTCCTCATGCATACCAGGTAAGGGCTCTACTACTGACCCACTGCTCCAGCCCCTGCCCCTATCACATTTAGCTCTGTTAACCTACCACTTAAATTCTCTGTACTTCAGTTTCTGCACCTGTGAAATGCATATAATAAAACTTACTTCATGTACTGACTCAAATATTTAGATTCAGTAAAGGAAAAGCATTAAATCCATGCCTGGCTCACAGTATGCATTAGTTATTCTTATTTAGTATTTTCGATTATCCTGATGTGCACTTTAGTACGGGACTAAAGTATTTGAATTCAAGAACTGAATGACATTATGGACATCTTCACATAAAATGTAAAAATAATTTCTCTTTCTCTAAACTTTGGTTTTCTTTATTAACACCATATTTTGATAAGTTGTGACCAGGATTTTAGAACACAGGTCTGAGCTCTTCCAATTTGGACAATGAAAGATCTTACATTTCAAAATTTATCTGCATTTCTAATTCTTTCATCCAGTTCTTTGCCAGCTGTGAGTAGGAACTAGAGAAAATCACTACTAACAGTTGGAAATGGTCTTCAGGAAGGACTTAGCTAGCAAGGAAAAGTTGGCTTCATTGTGGTCATATCAGGATTGAATTATAAGTGACCTTGATTTTGTTTTTCTTTTTTTTTTTTGGTACCAGGGATTGAACACAGGGGTGCTTAACCACTGAGCCACATCTCCAACTCCACCCCTGTTTTTTTTGTTGTTGTTGTTGTTGAGACATGGTCTCACTAAGTTGCTTAGGCCTTTGCTAAGTTGCTGAAGCTGGGTTTGAACTTGCAATCCTCTTGCCTCAGCTTTCCAAGCCACTAGGATTACAGGCTTGTGCCACTGCACCCAGCAATGATCCTGGCTTATAAAAACACAGAAGTGGATACAAGAAATTTGAGATCTTTGCTCTGATGGAAAGAATTTGCTGTCAATAATCCATATGAAAATAGGGAGTAGTTTATACAACAGGTAACTTCTACAAGACGCTTTTTGTATGGACAAAAGGTATGTAAGCATCATCTTTCAGACAGTAATACAAATACAAATGCAGAATTTTCTTGAAAATGACAATTCAAGCATATGTTTACCAGATCAATGCTGGCAACTAAACTGGAAATTATTATTGATTTGGTCCAACTGTTGGTGAATGCACCCAGGGAAATAGTTATATCAGAGGTACGCTCATCAGTCCAACTTCTTATGTATCACACACCTGGAGCCAAGCGTGATTGTGTCTAAAAGCAGTCACAGGCAAGCAGATATTATAAAAACCCAATGGTAAATACAGATGACAATAAAGTAATAGTCAGGGACATTAACACATCATTTTCAGTAATGGTCAGATCAACCAGCAGGAAAATTAACGAAGAAACAGCAAAGATAAATTTCACCTTAGACTAAAAAGACCTAATAGATCTCTATCTACAGAACATTCCATCCACCACCATCTAAAGAAGGTGCATTCTTACTATCATGGAACATTTCTAGAATAGACTATAGAGTAAGTCACAAAACAAGTCTCAAGACATTTTTAAAAAACTGTAATTTTATGTAGAGTTATCTTTTCTGACCACAATGCAGTAAAACCAGAAATCAAGTACAAGAAAAACTATGGAAACTACACAAAAGCATGAAAATTAAACACCTTACTTTTGAAGAAACAGTATATCAAGGAAGAAATCAAGAAAGAATTTTTAAAATGTGTTGAAACAAATTAAAATGGAGGGATAAAAGACCAAACTTGTGGAATACAGCAAAAGTAATTTAAGAGGAGAATTTATAGTGAACACCTATATCCCAAAACAAAAAGAGCTCATATACAATCTATCACTGCATCCAAGGAACCAGAAAAACAAGAACAAATCAAGCCCAAAAATAGTAGAAGAAAGAAATAATAAAGGTCTGAGCAGAAGTAATTGAATGGAGACCAATGTAAACAAATAAAGAGATCTGTGAAATAAAGAGCTGGTTATTCAAAAACATAAACAAAATTGACAAATCCTTTACTAGAATGAAGAAAAATGAGAAAGAAGACTAAACAATCAGAATCAGAGATGAAAAGGGAGCTATCACAATGGACAGCACAGAAATACAAAGGATCATTAGAGATTGTTACAGATGACTATAAGCCAACAAATTTAATAACCTAGAGGAAATGGACAAATTCCTGAACACATTTACCTTACCAAGATTGATTTATGAAGAAATAGAAAACCTGAGCAGATCAATAACATGTAATAAGATTAAGTCAATAATAAAAATATCTCCCAACAAACGAAAGCCGAGTATCAGACAGCTTCACTGTTGAGTTTTACCAGACATTCAAAGATCTAAGACCGATTCTCCTTCAATTATTCCCTATGCCCCCCAAAATGGAAGAGGAAGGAATTCTTCCAAGCATAATAATATTAATATTATTATACAAGGCCAGCATTACTGTGATATCAAAAGCAGTTAAGGGCACAACAACAACAACAAAAAAAATAGAAAACTATAGGCCATTATCCTTCATGGATGCAGATGCAAAATTCTTAAAAAAAAAAAGATATGAAAAGTAAATCCAATGTCACATTAAAAAGATTATTCACCATGTTCCAAAGGGATTTTTATCTTGGGATGGAGAAAAGCCATGGTGGGAGGAGAAGTCAAGAAAGTCAAGATAAGAATATATTGCAAGGATGTTTCAATGGACAATAGTCCTTAGTGCTGGAGTTTCCAGTATAAGTTCCAGCTGCCCAATTTATTTGTGTCATGGTAGGTGTGAGTGGTAGAGCAAAATCGCTTATGTTATGAACCAGAAAGCAAAAGAGAGATTCAGGAAGGAGCTGTGGTCCCATAACCCCCTTTGAGGGTACATCCCCAATGATCTAAGGACCTCCCACTAGGCTCCCACTACTAAAAGTCCATAGCACCTCTCAGCAGCCCCACACTGGGTACCAACCCTTTAAAAAATGGAACTCATGCGACAGTACCCATGTTTGACCATAGCATTGTTTAAAAATGCTGATTAACAAACATGTCTGGGACTTTGAAAGAAGGGCTGAAGCAAATGTAGGGGAAAATGAGAGGGTAGCAAGCATTTTAAAAGGGAGAGAACTGATGTCTGAGTTAAACATTTACAACTTTACAATTCTTATCTGAGCCTTGCATCAAAGCCTTCATTATTTACTTAACAAACAGTTATATCACATTTAATTTGTGCAAAGTAGTGTCTCAACTGCTTTGAAAAAAATTTATACCTTTACTTAATTGCTGCTGGGTTTCAGAACAGAGCTATGTTCCAAATTCTGGTTTCTTAATGTTTCCATACTCATTAAGCACAATACTACACCTTTAGGAAATCTTGTGGTTGAAAAGCATAAGTAGTTTAAACCTTGAGATGAAGCTATTCTAAATTATGAACTCTAGAAATATTCAACTTTGAAAAACCCTGGACTTTTCATTTATTTTTAATTAACTCATTCAATATTTAATGAGAAACTTCTATATGTTAGGAGCCGTGTTACCACCTGGGTGTATTACTAAAACTTAAGATTCTCTATGCCTAACCCTCTTGGCACTCCCTACCATGTATGTCTCCCCATTTATTTATTTATTTGTTTACTTTTATAAAGAGAGAGGGACAGTTAGAGAGAGAGAGAGAGAGAGAGAGAGAATCAATTTTATTTACTTTTTCATGTGGCTTTAATTGTTCTGACACTCCATTGTGTACATGGTGCTGGGGTCCAAACCCACGTACTTGCGCATGCCAGGCAAGCACCGTAACCGCTGAGCCTCTGCTCCAGCACCATGTGTCTCCCCATTTTAGACAGACCTTTTCACAAGCTGCATTAGTCAACTTGCAATAAAGAACACATTCAATCTATTCCAAACTCCTTACCTTGCATGGAATACCTTTTACTACGTGTATGTGGCCCAGACCATGTTCTTTCACGTATACCCACCTTCAATTCCTTCAGGGGCATCTCACCCTATATTTCCTCTCCTTTCATTGTCCCTGTCTTTACATTTGCTATTTTTCTATTTGCAAAACCTTTTCCTTTTTTTATTGAACAAGAGACTCTGCTTTTCTTTGCTTTTTCTGAGCACATGCACTTCATTCAGTTTCACTATGCGCAGATCCGAAGTTGTATTTATACAGTGTTTAAAGAACTGTATAAAGGAGCAGGGTCAAAAGAACAGAGCCAGCAGTCCCAACATGTAGGACCAGTGGTGGTTGGTGGAAGCCATAGGCAGCAACCGTAGCTTATAGGATTCTTTATCATTTGTGAAACTGATTGAAAGTTTGTTACTGAGCCAGTTACCTCAAAAAAGGCCCAAGGCCCAAGACCAGGGTACAGATGTTCATGCACTGAGCATTAGTCACATAGGTCCACTCATTCTTTCCCCACGTTTTTATTGGTGCATTAAAACTGTGTATAATGATAGGTTTTGTTGTTACATATTCATACATGCACACAATACACCAGGGTACAGATGTTCATGCACTGAGCATTAGTCACATAGGTCCACTCATTCTTTCCCCATGTTTTTATTGGTGCATTAAAACTGTGTATAATGATAGGTTTTGTTGTTACATATTCATACATGCACACAATACACCAATATAACTTGGCCAATATCCCACCCAAGCACGCTCCCCTTCCTCCCTAGATCTCACGTCCCTTTCTTCTGCTGATAGGCACAAAATGTACTTTTTTTTTTTAATCTCCCCTCTGTCCCCTCCCTTTCCCCCTTCCTTTTTTCCTACCCTCTGCCCTTCTCTGTCTTCTACTCTACTCATTCTTAAAGGCCAAATGTTGCATTCTATGAGGAAACACGCTCAGCAGAGTTGGCCACTGTCTCCTCTCAACTCCCACATCATTTTGTGACTATGTTTATTTTCTCAGTAATATCATATTACACATGTTTGCAAGTTCCTAAGTAGACTCTGAGCTTCTCAGGTTTGTGATTTAGATTATCTTCATTTTTCTTTTATCAGCACTTTGGGAAGAAATATCACCAAGAAAACAAGAAATAAAATATATAGAATAGGCTCAATGAAAGATATTCAGACACTATATGGAGAAAATTTTAATACTTTACTAAAGGACATGAAATAAACCCTAAATAGGCAGGAAGTCATATTACATTCTAGGGTAAGAAAACAATTTCTATTGGGAACTTTCCCCAAATTAAATAAACTTATTTTTACTTCATTTAAAATGGCAACCATTATGTAAAAATTGATAAAAACCACATTAAAAACATGTGAGGATATCTTGGCATATTCAGATACAGGAAAATAATTAACAGTGAATTATTTTCATGAACTTAAAAAATCATGAACCTACATCAAAGTAATGAGATACCAATGTATAAATATATCATAGAAACTGAAAGAAATTCAGAAATAGACTCATACATATAATCAAGAATTTGGTAGAAAGCATAACTAAAATGATTAAGGTTCTGATAAAACTATTCAGAGAATTCAGTTGGGCCACTTGGCTTGCTCTTTAAAAAAAATAAAGCTGAACCCCTACTTGATGCTTTATTCTAAGATATATACCAGAAATATACCTATTTAGACATATAAAAGTATTCTAAAAGCACCAGAAGAAATCATTTTTTAAGTTTTATTATTTTTGATTCATAAGAAGAACAAGTTCTGGTGTTCCATTGCACAACAGCATGATTATAGTTAATAATAATGTATTATATATTTTATTTTTTAAAACCTTTGCAGTGTGAAAAAAGCTTTTTCTAACTTTTAAGCCAAAAGAAAAGTCATAAATTGGACCACATAAAATTATAATTTTTCTTTTGCAAAAGAGTTTTATAATGTCAAAAGAAAGTGACAACTGTGGAAAATATTTACAAAATATAAAATACATGCCAGACAAATGTCATATTCCTTTAATACACAAAGACGTCTCATATGTGAAAAATGAACCAACACTTGACAACATTTCACAAAAAATATAAATAGTGAGAAGCCAGCCATGTAAGATGCTAAAATTCACTAAATATGGAAATTGAGATAACAATGAGACACCATTTCTTCCTAACATATCAGAAACACAAAAACATTTTATCATAGCCAGAGTTGGCTAAAAGAAACAAGTAATTTCAATATGTGTAGAAAGACAATTTGAAAATATAATTTCTGTGAGCCAGAAATCCCACTTTCCATTCTTAGAAGTTTATCTAACAGTTTTATTTTCATAGGTACCAAAAATATATGTGCAAAAGTGTTCATTGATGTCCAAATATAGAAACAACATAAATGTTCATCAATAGGAAAAGTGTCAATAATATCCATATGTTGTACTATTTTGCAACTGTGATTAGTATTTTGCATATGAGTAGATTTAGCTACTTATATGTAAAGTAGACCAATATAATGGTTAATAAGAAAGGAAAATTGTAAACACAGATGATTGTGTAAATGAAAGAGTTGTATGTATAACGTGCACATACATTTTTCTGGAAAATTAGACATGAAATTCTTCCTATGGTCAAGCCTGGACAATGACAACTAAGTAGGAAGGGAGATGGCAAGGAAGAGGTATCATGTTACCCACTTCTGCTTTGTTTGAATCATTTTCATAAACCTAACCAAAGATTATTTTTAACACCAATCTTAATCTTTCCCCTAAAATGGCAACTCTTCTAACCTCTGTACTTTAGACTGAGACAGTTATCCAGGAATACCTTGCTCTAAGATACCATGTGTCTTTCTGTAAATGGCGGATTCAGAAATTAAAATATTCATGCACACGGATGGGACAAAATCTCTTGGGGTTCATTTTGATATTTATAATCTGCTCTGATGGTAATATTAAATCTGCATGCGCATGTCACAGTGAGGGTTTTTTGGTGCAGATGGAAACTCCAGCTGCTGCAGTGGATGCCTCCATCAGCGGTGACAGCATACTCTCTGGGAACAATCCATTTATTTTGGCATGGTGTGCATCATACTTTTTTTTTCCTTAGTCTTTGCTTAATGCACTTCCCTCTAAGTTTAGCAGAAAAATAGATTTCACAGCATTATCATTCTGTCTGTAGCTTCCTGGTACAATAAGAAGGGGGAAGTTATCTTTCTACATGGTCTAATTGCTGAACTTGGAAGCCTGGCTCTAAGCAGTGTAATTACAGATGCAACTAATTAGGTGACTGACTTGTTATTATTACGGTTAGTTAGAACTTTGGAAGATGTAGGGTAACAAACATAAATAAAAATATGAATAAAAATCTCAAGGAGGGTCTTTTTCTGTTGTCTTTTTTTTTAATTGGTTCATGTTGTAATCAGCTTTTTTTTTTGCTGACAAGAACAATTTTCAGACGAAAAGTTTATTTGGGAGCTCATGATTTCAGAGGTGTTAGACAATAGAAGGCTGACTCCATTTCTCGGGGTTTGAGAGAAGGCGGAACATCATAGCAGATGGCATGGCTCCAGGGAGCAGAGAGAGGAACTCTTCACCAGATATAAAACATGTACCTCAAAGGCATGCCCCCAAAGACCCACTTCCTCCAGCCACACCCTACTATCCTACCATTACTAGGGGAGTAACTCACTGATTAAGGCTCTCATAACCCCATCGTTTCATCTCAGTCCACCTGGATTTTCTCAGATGAGCTTCTATGGATACCTTCCATCCAAACCATAACAGTTCATTTTTAAGTATACATGACATTAGAGTATACCATGACATCATTATGAAAGCACGCAGTATAGCTTTTTCAAATTTATTTTGTTGTCTTTTTATTTCCTAGGAACACTTGTTTCCAGGATTTCAGTCAACTCCACTTATCTAAGTAAAAACAATTATCAAAATAGTAATAATAATAATAATAATGCTCATCATCTAGCCTCCCCAGGGAGAATAGGGTACATACTGATAATTCCCAGCTCCATCTTCTACTTTGAGTTCCATGTCAATAAGATAATAATTTCCCCCAAGTGGTGGCAATTTTTTAAAAATGTGATAATTTCTTGAAGCTGAACTTAGCAATATCACTGGAACAAAGAGCCTTGTGTGAAGCGAAAGCTTAAAATATTTTGTTGACTGCTACACTTTTGCTTATTGCTTAAATAACATTAGAGCGTGGAGAACACATTTAATATGCAATGTTTCAAATCAATTTAACAAAACAAAAAATGTAGTCAATAGTAAAAATATAAAAATATTTAACTCTCTGTTTCCCCAAACACTGATCACGGTAATTCGACACAGTCCACGGACACTGTCAGAACTCACACAGTGAATTTAATAGGATACCTTTTTCTAGAAAGGGATGTATTACTCCTCACCCCCTCCCCTTTTTCTTTGCTTTTCCAAATTGTTGCTCTCTAACATTTTTATGGGGGATGCCACTAGTTCATCCTTTTTCTAACTTCAATGTAGTGCCACTAATGGATGTCTTAGATACTTACCCCCAAAAAAGGAAGGAATTTTAATATAAGGGCAGGAGGCATCTCTTTCTCTTTTCAAAATCAAACTTAGGTAATTTTGTGGAGCTTGAATTTTAATTTTATGTAAAAATAGATCATAGAAATGGGGGTGTAGTTCAGTGATACAACACTTGTCTAAGCATGCCTGAGGCCCTGGGTTAAATTCCTAGTACTAGGGGAAAAATCATGCTCACTGAAGATAATTCAAAGAATATTAAAAACTTGTAGGGTAAAAGTGAGAATCTTCCTTAACTCCTTTCTATCCCAGTTTCCAAAGTTAAGCTTAGATACTTATTCCTAAATATTTTTTTTCAGAGAATGGTTTTCTGTAAGTTTTTCTGTACTTCCATTGGTTTCAAAAGAATTTATAGTTGTTTGTTAATGATCAAGCTATCCCACTCCTGGGAATTTTCCCAAAAGAGTTAGAATCAGCATATTATAGATATATGGCTTCATCAATGTTTATAGCAGCTCAATTTTCTATAGCTAGACTGTGGAACCAACCCAGATACCCCTCACTGGACGAGTGGATTCAAAAAAATTGGTACATTTATACAATGGAATACTACTCGGCCATTAGAGAAAATGATATTATGGGTTTTGCAGCCAAATGGATGGAGATGGAAAAAATTATGCTAAGTGAAGTATCCCAATCTCAGAGACTAAAGGGCCAATTTTTTTTCTCATTTGTGGAAGCTAGAATACATCTGGATACAGTATGTTAGATGGCTAAGCTAATAATAACCTCAAATTGTATGAATTTTTATGCAAACAGGGGGATGATTGCCTAGGATAACTGGAGGCGTAGGGTGGGGGACAGGGTGGTGGAAGGGATTAGGAAGGATATCTAGGAGACCAGAGGGTGGGAATATGGGGGAATCATCTCAGAAAGAGATCTCTGACCTCCACAAGATATCCATTTAACTCAGGAGTTCTTCTGGGGGAAATATAGAAACATAGGGAACCCAAGTGGGGCATCCATGACATGGCATTAGCCTTGGATAAGTAAGTATATGTACATTTGTTCTTGATTGTTTGACAATGATTTCTCCTCAATTGTAACTCCACATTCATCTAATAAAAAAAAAGAAAAGAAAAGGGGGAAAAAGCATTTTTTAATGAAGGCTGATTTAAAATCCTAGTTAGATAATTTCAATAGCTGATTCATCTTGGTGTTGAAATTAGTTGATTGTCTTTTCTGGCTATGATGGCTTACTTTTCATTGTATCATGGACATTTTGATAATTTTACTGAGAGATTCTAGGTTCTAGTTTAATCTTTCATTTTAATAGGCAGTCATCTGCTTAGCTTTACTCTAGGGATTTTTGTGGGCTATGGTTCTAGGGACAATTCAGGTTTTTATTTGTTTGTTTTCAGGGCTGAGGACTGAACTCAGGGCATTGTGCATGCTAGGCAAGTGCTCTGCCACTGAGCTAAATCCCCAACTCCCAATTCAGGTTTTTAAAAATATACATCTCGATAGTTTGTATTATAATCACTGTTTCATCCAATGATTCTCATTGTGAGCTTTAGTGTATTTGACACAAATGACAAATAGAACCCCTGTACTCTTTGAGGTTACCTCCCTATCTCCTTACTGTCCAGCCCTGAGCAACCATTAATTTATTTTTGATACCTATTTCCTGTTCAATCTTTTACAGAAACGGGTTCTTAAAATGTATGGTCTTCTGTGATTGGCTTCTTTCACATAGCATAATGTCTCTGAACACTTTTCCATATGAGAAATATGACGATACCATATTTGGCTTATCCATTCATCATGTGGTGGAAATTTAGGTTGTTTCCACAACTGGCTATTGTAAACAGTGCTGCTCTGAGTATTTATGTACAAGGTTTTGTTGACCACCTGTTTTTGGTTCTTTGGGCATATAACTAGGAGTGGAATCTATGGATTTGTGTAATAATTCTATGTTTAATGTTTGAAGAGCCCCCAAACTGCTTTCATATTGGCCGCATTATTTTACATTCCTAATAGCAATATAAGGGGGGGGCCCCAATTTTTCTGCATCCTAGCACTTATTCCTTTCTAATTTTTGGTCTGTTTTTAAACAATTTAATCTTTAAGGCCTTTATGATGCTATCTTTGCATTTGGCTTATCTGGGACCACTGGGGATCTCACTGGATCCTATTGGTGCTACCTGGGGAAGAAGGAGTCTCTCTAAATGGGGCAGCCTGGTGGCTCTAGGTGGAGAAGGGAGAGTCTCTCTCCCCCAGGAAAATCAAGTACTTCAGAATGATATTCCTGTTAAAGATAAATCTCTTTTGCCACTTACCTGCTTTCTTGTTGAGAAATGAGAGCCTTAGATCTGCAGGGATGAAGAGGCTTCCCCAGCCAGCCTGCTTGCTGGGGCTCCCTTTGCATTGAAGCCTGGTGTGGGGAGCAGAGATGGAGAAGATGCTCGTTTCCCACATTGCTTATTTTCAGCATGGGTCTTGATGGTTCCCCTTACTATGTTGCCTTGCTCATCTGGTGTTGCCAAACAGGACTCCTCTTTGGTTCCGTGAAGGAATAGGCCTCCTGGGGCCACCCTGCATTGCTAGACTGAGGATTTGGTGTGCTGGGCCTGTGTAACCACTTTTGCTTCTAGGACTTCCTGCTTCTGTTTTTCCTCTCATCCTAGGATGTCCAGCCAGTTTACTTTCCTCTTTCCACGTTTCAGAGTTCCCCTTCGGTTGCCTCTTGCGTTATTTCCAGGGTTTATAGTTATACTTAACAAGAGAGAGGTGGGATAAATGAATCTGTACCCTCCCATTCAGACTGGAAACCTAATTATCTCTTAGTGTGTATGTCTCTGGGTGCTTAAGTGAAGGTATCACATTGTATTTGGTGTCTTTAGTGGCTAATAATATTTCTGACATAGAAGGCACTTACTGAATAAATGTTAATGAATCAATATACAGAATTTGCTCTAAATATATTTTATTACAGTGAACAGGAGAATTTTGTGCTGTGTTATTTAACAGTGACAATTAGGACTCTTCTAAGTTATGTAAAAAAAATGTGACTTTTCTTTGTGCTAATAGCTGACTTCCCATCTGCCCTTTCATGTTTTCTACATTGCATGTAACTCCAATATGTCAGGGAAGGATATCAGTAAGTCTTCATGCTCCTATGTCATAGGCATCAGAGAACCTCTGAGTGTACAAGGAATTTTCTCTAAGGATATTAGAAAATGGTCTCTAGAGAGCTCTGCTGATCAAGGCTTCTTTTTAAAAATGAAAAAGCAAGAAATTTGGCTTCTGTCATAATAGGTAAGTCTATTAAACAACAGCCATTCAGCATTAGCTACAGGTTCATGTTATCTCCCTCCTCTCTCTCTCTCTCTCTCATTTATTTATTGCCAAGGCTTAATGAAATTCTGGGACAAAAAATAAATAAATCTAGCTTAAGGTTGTTTAATAGTAATGCCTCCCCATTTAAGGATATCTCCTTTGGTAAAGCCTTGAACTAGCCACATTAATTTTATTACCAATAAACTTCACTAATCTCTATTTTGTAGATACAGAAATTGCAAATTAGAGAAATTTATACTATCCAAAGTCACTCCACTTGTAACTAATGGAGTAAAGATGCCATCTCAGGACTGTCTGGCTCCAAAGTTATCACCTTTTGTTGGTAGTATCCCTCTTGTAATGCACACAATTTTGAAAGGAAAGCATGAAAATGTAAGCCAGGACAAAACAGGATTTCATGATAAAAGTTTCTTTATATCCCAAAGTGTCAGAGCAGCAGCTTAGTTAACACTATGGGATGCTTTGCTGTAGTGATAGTAGTAATGCTTTTTAACAAAATAATGCATTGTTATTAGCTGGCTGAACTACAATGGAGAGCATTGTTTCCAGAGGCAATACTGTCTTTTACTATAGTGACTTCTACCCTGCCCCCTGCTGCTTTATTTTTTTTCTTCCAAGCTAACAAAAGCATTCAACAACATGAGGAAATAGTGGAGGGCACAGCTGAATCAAATTTTGAAACAAACAGCCAAAGATAAGTGTGTCACATGAGAACAGCTCTTAATTGTTCTGTGATAATTCACTCAAAATATAATGATGTTGTTAGAAAGAATGAACTAGTTTCTTGCGGATTAAGAGAAAATCATTTGTGGAAGATGAAAGGGCATCTAGCATTTGAATAGACAGAGAAAAGAACTGCAAGAACATGAAATTGCTTTTTCGCCTGATAAGACATTTATCTGTGTTTCTCTATCCTCATGCTAAATGAGGTCTAGAAGATAGAGTCCTTTGAAAGCAGAAATGGTATTAGGTTGGAATTCTGTTCCAACCACTTAGAAGACAGACATAAATAAGCACTGCTGTGATGCTGATTGCTAATGAAGAGACTTCTTTTGCAAAAATCATCTCAACTAGTCTTTTATTTTTTTTCCTGAAAACTGCCCACATGTATATATAGAAAATAAGATGTGCAAGTAGTCTCCCTTCACTGGGAGAATTTGGAACCTGGATTATATTAGCTCAAATCATGCTTCCAGTGTTCACACAGATTTCAAAGCAGATGGTCACGGTAATTTGCCTTTGAAGATGTCTAAAATCTTACCAATTCTCTCACTTTTTGGAATAATTCGCCCTCCTGTGAGAGGGAGCTTAACACTGTAAAATAAGTTCTGCACTGAAATTATAGCACTTCCCCAGTCTGTGGCTGGCACAACTCTTGGGTGTGTGGTCTTCACCACATTTCTGTGGTGATCCCTCCAGTTTTGCCTTTCTTTCTCTCTAAGCTGGATAGTCAATTGCTGATGTGTTTGTTGGGAAGGAGAAGCAACTGGGGTCTTTGCATGAAAAAGCAGAAGTGGGCTTAAGGAATTTTTAAGGTTAGTAATTGAAATTTCTAGGGCTTTTTGAAATAAGGGTGATACATCTGCTATAAAAAGAGAACAAAGAACTCGGGATGAAGGACAAAGAAGAGAAGTTAGGCTCTAAGCAGTACAGCAGATAACTGAATCCAAAGGAACCACCTCTTTGGTACAACCAAATCATTCCTAATGAAAGCATATGTACTTTGGTAAGCAGATTCACAGTCTTCTGTGAAAATCACAGACTAGGACAGTGAAGAGTGAGGATAAAAAGAACACATAAAAGCTAAAGTTACTCTGGAGTCCAATGACCAAATCAACAATGGGACCAGGAAACTAGATATTGAGACCAATGTCAAGGCATGAAGATAATTCTGACATCCCTTATTTAAATTGGTATCCTCAATGGGGACTCAAATAGCTTTGGGGAGGGATAAGTGTACATTCTTCTTGAGAGAAAGCATTGTGATTTTAGTCTTTCAGGAATTCATGGAATAAGTTCAACTAAATATAAATGAAGTTTAATAATTATGTAAATTTCAAGAACAAAACAATTTGGCCTACAATACTTCTGATACTGGTATTATTAGGTTAAAATTATAGAGTAACTATGTCTGAAATGTCTAAGAAGTAAAAAACATACCCAAGTGTTCAAGGAAAAAGAAATGGGAAACTAAACTATTAAAATAATCTGTGGCTTTATTTCTGATAATTCCTAAGTGATTTGGGTCAACTATGCTGGAGAAAATGAAGCAAAGCCGCAGGGTATGTGTGTGTGTGTGTATGTGTGTGTGTGTGTTAGAATGTGTGGGGTTTCTGGGTGACGTGTGTTCTTGTGTATGAGCTTATAGGAATGAATAAATTAAAAAGGAAAGAACTGGGTCAAGATCAAGATGTAACCTAAAGCTTCCAAAACTGGAAAAATGTATACCAATCCAATAGTAGCATAATACAAAAAAAATGTGGTACTGTTGTCAGAAAGCATTACCAGAGGTAATGGAAAACACCCAGAATGCTAAAAATTCAATTCTCCAATTATGTGTCCCATAATTCATGTGCTGAAAGTTAATCCCCACACTGGTGGTGTTAAGAAATGGGACCTTTTGGGCAGTGACTAAGTCATGAGGGCTCCACATGAATAGATTAGTGCTTTATAAAACGTGTAAATGGAGCTTGAATGGACCTTTTCCCTTCAGTCTCTTCATGAGAGCCCACAGCATTTGCTCCTCTGGAGGATGTAGCAACAAACTGCCAAGTTGGAAGCAGAGATGAAGCCTTCACCAGACACCAACCTTGCTGATGCCTAAATCTTGGATGTCTACCCTACAGAACTGTGAGATACAAAATCTGTTCTTCATAAATGACCTAGTCTCAGCGATTGGGTTATATCAAATGGGCAATGACAACTAGGAAGATATAACAATAAATAATTTGCATGAACCTAACAATGTGACCTTAAAATATGAAAATCAAACATTGATAGAACGAAACTGAGACATAAGCAATTCAAAGTGATATAGGATATTTTAACACAATTCTTTCAACAGTTAATGGAATAGTGAAAAACTAAATACAATAATAAAAATTTAAACCAGTAGTTTATAGACTTGATCTCTTTCTACACATATGCACACCACCACCAAATAACTATAGGATATATTTTTTAAAAGGATGAATGGGACAGTTAAAAAATGAATCATGAGCTACCTCACAAATCATATCCCAATAAGTGTCAAATAATCAAACAATTTGTATTTTCTAATCACAATGTAATTTACCTACAAATCTGAAAACAAAAGAATCTCTTTGAAAAATTTACATATATTGAGACCTAAGTAATACAATTCTGTTATTTATGGTCATAGAGAAATCATAATGGCAATTAAAATATGTTTATTGAATTAGAGATAATATCCTACTATCAAAAACTTGCATGTTTCTGTTAATATATACTTGGAAATAAGCATGCATCCTTAAAAATATATACATTAGTTTTTAAAAAAAGGATAAAAATCAATCACCCCTCCATCACAGTAATTTATAAGAAAATAGAAAGTTGAACCAAGTGAAAATAGAAGAAAAGAAACTTTATTGGGCCGTAAATATGGAAATACAAAAACATTAATAAAATTGATGAATCTTTGATGGGATCAAACAAGAAAGAAAAAGTCACAAATCGTCAATATAAGGAGTTAAAAAGGAAAATTTATATAGGATATAAAAGCCTACTGAGAAGTTGGTACAATGACAATCCAAGTTACTTAATAAAGGATGAATACCTAGAATTATACAATTTAACAATTTTTTAAAGAGAGAGGGATACAGTGAGAGAAGGAAGAGAGAGAGAGAGAGAGAGAGAGAGAATCAATCATATTTATTTTTTCATCTGACCTTTGTTTCTCCAACATATATTGTTGTGTATGTGGTGCTGCAATGTGAACCCAGGTTCTTGTGCATGCCAGACAAGTGCCACAACTGCTGAGCCACCACTCCAACCCCAATTTACCAATATTCACATAAGCATAGAATATGTTTTTAATTCTATACTTTAAAATATTTACCAGATTTAAAACTTTCCCAAAAGAAAAATATTGACTACTTCAGCTGTCGATACCAATGACTCATATTAAATCTTTAAAGTATGAAATGATAACTTTGCTCTTTCTAAAAATAGAAGACAGAGGGTAACCACCTCAAAATGACCCTCATTTGTAAAACAACTAAATAGAATTTTTTTGTAAAGAAGCATAAAAAATAAAATAAAAATTAATGAGTGAATTAAGCAATGTATAAATCATAATTGAAGAATTAATCAAATGGAAGATGTATATAAGGAAATTACCTAAGGCTGCAATATAGAACTCTGAAAAGATGGGAAATATGAAGGTGATTACTAGAGGCACAGAGGACTGAATGGATAACTTAACAATCTTATCACTATCTCATAAGGAAAAATAAAATGAAGAAGTACAATGTCTAAAGGGGTAAAGGCTGATAATTTTCTAGAGAAAATGAAAGGTACAGACTCAAAGACAGAGAGAGGACCACATATTCAAAGCAGAACATTTAAAAATGAAATATAGACTGAGTAAATCCATGGAAAGCCAGGAGAAAAAAATGCAGTCAAAAAGAAAATAGAAACTACCTACAAAGAGCATCACTTTGACAGTCAGCAGACTTTTAAAAGAAATACTTGAAAGTCAAGTGAGCAGAATAAACATTTCACATTTCTCCTAGCAAATAATTGGATTGAAATAAATACTGCTTCAGAAAAAGAAGGTCTGAGTGCATTTACCCCTAACCAAATTTGTTAAAGAATGTCTAAATTTTTTCTTCAAGAAGAAAAATAACCTCACAGGAAAGATATAAAAAAGAATTGTGAAAAAAGATATTGGTAAACATGCAAATTAGGCATCTAGTGCCGAGTATCTCATCTGCTCCAAACTTAATGGCTTAAAATAAGGATGGCCATTATTTACCCCTACCGGTTTCTGTGAATCATGAATTTAGGAGCAGCTTGGGTAGGTGGTTCTGGCTTGGAATCTCCCATGAGGTTGTGGTGAGCTAGGGTTGCAGTCATATAAAGCTCTAAATGTGGGCCAAGAATCCACTTCCAAGGTGACACCCTCACATGGCTGGAAGCTGAAGCTGGTTATGACTTCCCTAAACTTGTCATTCTCTAAGAATGAGTGATTTGAGATTTCAAGGCAGTAGTTAAAAAGTTGTTATAGCTTGTTTTTGGTAATTATACCCCATGGCTTATGCTACATGTAAATTCAGGAAAGTATAAAGCTAACAAATGAAAACAGTGTGTGTAACTCTACTAATATCAAAATACAGAGTAGTCAAGTTTTAATACTTTTAAACATAAAATATTTACATGTAAAATATAAATATTTATATTTGTTTATTGTAAAAACATTATTCTTTATTAAAGAAGGTTTAATTAATGGAAACTATTCTGTTTTCAGAAAGGAAAACCATGAAGATATTCATCCTCTACAAATCATCTCTAAGGGCTCAGGTAAATTGCAATAAAAATTACAACAGATTTTATTTTGAATCCGGTCAAGCAGATGCTAACATTCATTTGACATGACAAAGGCCAAAAAAGATTCCAAATTTTCCTGAAGAAGGAAAAGAATATATGAACTTCCATTTGCACATTCCAAGACCCATTCTAAACCATACTATTGTCACAGGAAGAACCATGCTGTCCAATTAGCTCTAATAGGGAGGCTGGAAGCAGCCCATGAATATCTAGAAGTTATATATGACACTTGGTATTAAAAACCACTAGGGAGGGAGCAGACTGTGTGATAAATGGGGTAGGAGCATTTGTTTATTCCTGAGGGGGAAAAAATTGGATTCTTACTTCCTTCCATATACTAAAGTAAATTACAATGGATTAAAGAGTCAAATATAAAAGGCAAAACTTTAAAACATTTGAGTAAAATACTTCAGTCTGTCTTTCAGTCTTGGGAGTGGGGAAGAATTTTTTTAACTAAGATTGCAACACAAAAGGCATAGAACAAGGGACTAATATAAAGGGAAATTCTGATAAATTATTTTGTGTTAAATATAACACCTGTTCATTAAAACATCATAGAAGAGAAATGTGCAGCAAAATTGAGAGAAGGCAATATATGTAGCGAGTTGATTATGTTCATATTCAGAATATATAAAAATTTGTATGATTGGGAAACATGGGTCATGCACAGTTCCAAGTATTGATGAGGCTGCAAAGCAAGAGAGCAGCTGACAATCCAGCAGTCCATTCTAGATAGCCATCTAAAGGAAGTATCTCTCATATGTGTTTAGATGAAAGTGTAAAAACATGAAAAATATCCCAAAATATTTTGGGCATAAGCACAAAAGTACATGTTTACTGTTATGGACTGATTTGTGTTCCCTAAAACTCGTATTCTGAAGCCCAGCACATCAGTATGTGACTGTTGGTTGGATGGGTGGGGTTAAGACCTCTAAAGAGGAAATTATTTTGAAATGAGGCCTTTCGTGTGTGTCCAGATTCAATCTGGCTGGTGTCCTTTTAAGAAGAGAATATGACAACACTGGAGAGACACCAGGGATGCCTACACACAGAGAAAGGCCATTTGAGGACACAGCGAGAAGCTGGCGACCAGGAAGTCAAGGAGAGAGGGCTTAGGAGAAATCAAATATGCCAACTCTTGATCTCAGACTTCCAGTTCCCTGGACCATGAAAAATTAATTTCTATTATTTAAGCCACTCAGTTTGTAATATTTTGTTAGGGGAATTCTAGCAAACTAATACATTTGCTCTGTTTTTTAAAAAAATAAAATAATATTAAACAAAATTAAACTTTAAAAATATCCAAATATCTGTCTATAGGAAAATAGATGTTGAAATGTGGCATATCATTTAAATGCAATATTGTACTGGGTAAATTTAAATAAATTACAATCATACCCACTAATATGGATTAATCTTTAAAAGATAACAGTGAGAAAATAAGCAATTTGGAAGCATATTTTAACCACGGTAGCTTTACCTTTTCCCTTCACCTTTGGCTAACCTTTAGAAAGGTTTCTTGTCAAAAGTAGGCTCCTGACCTACCTTTGTTCAGAACATTTACTTTAGAAAACTTGTAATTGTAAATTCTTTCTCTTTGCTTAACATATGGATCTTCTCCCAGTCTCTTGCCAGCTTTATAAGTCTTTCTTATAATATTTCATCCCTTTGGACTCCAATCAAGAAAGATATGGTCCTTATCTGACTGACACTATAAAAATAATATTAAAAAGTAGAGGAAGGAGTCAAACTGAAAATAAACAAGCAAGGAACCAACCAAATTAGCGAGAATTGGCTACACAGATTTTTTAAACTACATACCAGATTCAGGAAGTAGTTGTAGTTGAAATAGTATTTTAGTTCTCCAAAGATAAAATTACACTGCAATTATCACAATTATCACAGAATTACAGCATGAACCTGTGATCATCACATAGCTATTCTCACTAGCGTGTATTTAATTCTTTTTTCTTTTATTCTTTTTCTTTTAAATTTATTGAGGAGTTGAGTTGTTCTACAATCATAGATGCATATGTAGTAAAAGTATAATATACCCCTGCACCTAATCCAGAATTACCCACACATCACCCACAACCCAGTCTCTTGACTTCTGTATTTCCCCCTATAACACATATGTCTTTGTATATACAACTGTGCATTTTCCAGATGTAAATGATTGCATAAGTACTATTTGGCTTTTCAGGGGAGTAAAGAGTAGGCTACATTATTGACTCCCCCCCACCTGAAACCTCCTATCATCTTTCCCTCTACCTTTCCTCCTGCCTATTCCCTCCCTGCCTCCCTGAAACTACATATCTATGATTCCTCTAGATTTTGTGTTGCTTCGCCTATTGTGAGTCTAATATATGAGCTTGAACTTTCACCCAAGCCTGGATTTTGCTCAAGCCTCCACAAATGAGGGATAATTGACCATTGAGTCTTTGGGATTGGCTAATTTTGCTCAGCATAATTTCTTCCCTTGCCATCCATTTTACCTTCAAATGCCATAACATTGTTGTTTCTAATAGCTGAGTAGAACTCAATTGCTTTTGGATCCATTCATCTAATGATGGATGTCTGCGTTGATTCCATAATTCAGCTATTGTAAGTTGAGCTACTATAAACACTGATTTTGCTCTGTTATGTAATGTGCTGATTCTAGCGCTTCTGGGAAAATACCCAGAAGAGAGACAGCTGGGTCCATATGGTGGATTGTTCCCTAATCTCCACACTGTTTTCCAGAGCAGCTGTACCAGTCTGCAGACCCACCAACAGTGTACTAGTGTTCCTAACCCCCCAAAACCCCTCCAACAACTGTTATTGGTTATATTCTTCATTTTTGCCAATCTGACTGGAGTGAGGTGAAATCTTAATGTAGTTTTGACTTGCATTTCTTTGATGACCAGCCATTTAGAACACTTTCTCATGTATTCATTGGTTAGCTCAATTTCTTCTGTTTAGAAGTTTCTGTTTAGCTCTCTGGCCCATTTATTGATTGGTTTGTTTGTGTTTTTAATATTAAGGTTTTTTGAGTACTTTGTAAGTTTTAGACATTAGTCCTCTGTGGGAGGAATCACAGACCATGGTTATCTCCCATTCTGTTGGTTCAATCTTGACAGTTTTGACCACTTCCTTGGCTGTGCAGAGGCTTTTTAGTTTAATGGCATCCCACTCATTGATTATTGACTTTAATTCTTTCATTTTGGGAGTTTCGTGGAGAAAGTTATTGCCAACTCCCATATGCTTGAATGTTGTTCCTAATTTTTCTTCTAGCAGTTGTATGGTAGCTAATTAAATTCCTAGTTCCTTCATCCATTTCAATTTGATTTTTGTGCAAGGTGAGAGGTAAAGATCTAATTTCAACTTTCTGCAAATAACTTTCCAGTTTGGCCAGCACCATTTATTGAATTAGGCAGTCTCTCCTCCATGTTATATTTTGACCCCCTTTGTCAAAAATCAGATGCTTAAAGATTTGTAGGTTTGTCTCAGAGTCTTCCATTGGTCTTCATTTCTATTTTGAAGAAATGGAAGACTGTTTTGTTTTTTTACTAGAGCACTATAATATAATTTTAGATTTGATATTGCAATGCCTCCTGTTTTGTTTTTCTTACTTAGTAATATTTTGGCTATTCTGAGTTTCTTGTTATTCTGAATCAATTTTAGAATTGCTTTCTGAATATTTATAAAGAATGACATTAATACCTTTACGACGACTTCATTGAATCTGTACAGTGCTTTTGGCAGAATCACTATTTTAATTATATTAATTCTGCTTAACAAATAACATGGAATGTCTTGCCATCTTTTCAGATCTTCTTCAATTTCTTTCTTTAGTGTGTGATCATTTTCATTATAGAAGTCTTTTACTTCCCTTGGTAGATTAATTCCCAAGAATTTTATTCTTTTTGAGGATATTGTGAATGGGTATTGTATTCTTGGTTGTAGTCATTGTAGTCATTCAGGGATTGAAATATCTCCTTCCAAGATCTTGCTTCTAGGGTCTGAGTTGAAAATTCAGAGGTGATCCATATTGATTTGCCTTTGATTTGGCATTTCTCTCTTGCACCTTTTAATATTCTTTCCTTGATTTCCCTGTTACACATTGTGAATATGTCTCAGTGAGCTTCTGTTTTGATTAGGCCTATTGGGTTTCCTATAAGCTTCCTGAATCAGCATATCTGACTCTATTTTAATGTGGGAAACTTTTTAACTATTTCATTGAGAATGTTCTTTATGCCATTCTTTTGAGTTTTGATTTCTTCTTGTATCCCAATTACTCTTAATTTTTTCTAATTTAATCCCAGACATTTTGGAAATTCTGCTCATGCATGTGAGTTTTATTTTTCTTTTTTTGTCATCCATGTTCTCAAGCTTACTCAGCCTATCCTCATTGTAAGAAGTTCTTCAAAAACTGACATTCTGTTTTCTATAGAAGTTAGCCTATTATTAAATTCTTGCATAATTCCTCTAATGTGATTGAATGAAGGTTTTAGCTCCACGACTTCCTTTTTCAGTACGCCTATTTTTTGATAATAGTGTTTTTCATCTCTTGAGTTTTCTCACTAAATTCTGTCATTAAATCTTCTTTTAGTTCATTATTACTTTTAGTAATGAGGTTGTATTAATTTTTTTCTAGGTTTTCATCCCACTCCCTGTCCATGTGTTCGTTGTTT
Source organism: Aplodontia rufa (assembly GCA_004027875.1). Taxonomy (NCBI): domain Eukaryota; kingdom Metazoa; phylum Chordata; class Mammalia; order Rodentia; family Aplodontiidae; genus Aplodontia; species Aplodontia rufa. Next base: position 37,825 of record PVKS010012987.1, read on the forward strand.
GGGGAGTTGTGGGTTTGAGGTGAGCCTTTTCTAGTTTGATTCCTCATTTTTGAAGAGCTTCTTCTGGATCTTTGAATTGACCTTCCTTGTGCTGAAGCAAGACAGGTCTTCAAGTGCTTCTCCTTGCAGCTGGAAGGGTCGGGTCAGACACCAGCCCTCTGATGACCACATTCTTCCAGAAAGCTGCTTCTGTCTAAGCTTTGTTTTGCAGCACCTTTTGGACCAAGGCTCCAGGGTTCAGATTTGTCACCTGTTGGTGGTGTGAGGCAGCCCACTGGATTGTTGAAGAACAGTGGCAGGGGTGTGTTGCTGTGTTGGGGTTTCAGAGGTGTAGGGAAGGCCAGAATTGAGGTGGGGGTGGAAGAAAGGGGGTGGGCATCCTCCTCAGTGCTGTCCTGGGCACCTGCTGGCTAGGACCAAAGCCCTGGGTCCATAGGGCTGGGTGGGCAGAGTGGCTCTGGTCATCGGGTGTCCTCCTTGAGGCTATTCTGGGTGCCCACTGGCAGAGGCCACAGTCCTTGCTCTTGGGGCAAGTAAGTAGGGTTGCTCCAGATGGTTGCGGGGTGGGAGGGCAGTGGCTCTCTATTTAATTCTTACATGTTACCTTTCATTTAGTAACAAATCTGTGAACTTCATTCCAATTTTGACTGAAAATAGAGAATTTTAAGCAGGAACATCAAGGTGGAATAATCATCTTCAGTAATCAGCAGACTTTCTCTTTAAGGTAGTCCTTAATATATCTGGACAAGGGACTCTTAGACCCTGTGTTTTTCTCTTCTGGACACCTCAAATCCAGAAGGAAGAATCTGATTCATTAAATGCAGAAAAATACTAAGCCATGGTGTGGGATGGTGGCAGTTCATGGAACACAGACAGTGGCCTCCAAGTTTGGATCAGTAATGTGAAGCAAAGAGTCACCTAAGATCTACAGATCTACCACAGTGATACCATCATCTTCAAGTCGTAGGACGTAAATGTTTTTTCTGGTCATAGAAACTGGTGGCTAATTATTCCCTCTGAGGAATATTCTGTGTTCCTTTCCCATCTCCTATTATAATTTGTATCTTCTTTACCTGGTCTTGATTCAGCTCTCTTGAAATTCTGGAAGTGGGAAGGAAGATGACAATCAGAATCTTGCATAGAGTAGCCAGATTTTACAAACTGTGCTGTATTGGAGTTTATTTTAGTTTATTTTTTGTCCTTATTCCCTTTGATGAATGTGAGCCTCTGGGCAAACAAGAAAAATTTGAATGTTAGAATCGAATACTATGTCTCAGAGGAATCTTGGAGGGTAGATAATATTACAGAATAGCAATCAATTAAAATTTTATAAGATTTTGTACTGAGGAGTTATCTAACAAAAATCAATGGACTAAGGCAAAATTTGTTGTAGCTATTCTTTAAAGAACTCATTTATCTAAGCTATTCTTTCCTATTAAATCCCTGATAAATATTTCAACATTTACTTTGTATAAAACATCATATTTAGAGAGGTACACTTTGAAAATTTACTTTAGTAAAAACAATAGATCCAAGCCTATTAATCATGGTTAAACATGTTACAATTTTTAAAAAAGAAAAACATTGCTTGACTCTATTTAATTTACTTTGCAACGGGAAGCGTCTTGTGTATCATTCACAAATAACAAAAATTGTTTTAGCTAGAGTTTGATGATAGAAGCAAATATTTGCACAAACAAAATTGTTCTTAGAATTAAACTTGCAAAAGCAAACGAGAGGCATCTTTCCTTATTGCAACGAAGCTCTAACTTGCTAGAAACAATCTTTAATTTGTGTGAAGAGGAAATTGACTCTGTCTTTATGGTGTGCTGCGTACATTCATTCCACCAATCTTTTTTAGTATGGATTGTGTTTATGGATTTCCATGGTACTGGAGATTTAAAAGTTAAAGTTCATGTCACTAAGTTGCACATTAGATTACTTGGAATGATAGAAGAGTGAACAGGCACTGTTTTCTAGTGTATTCTGTTCAATTTATGCAAAATTCAATCACTGACAATTGGGTTCAAGTTAAAGACCCGTTCACAATTCACAGACCATATATTTCCCAACTAAGTCTGGGAAATGCTTAAGGACTTAGCAGGTGTGGTAAAACTGGGGATCCTAGTCAGTTCAGGAATGACTATAATAGGGTAGGGCATTGTGAGCATAAGGACTTACACAGTCAATCATTAAGCAAAGAAAAATTCAGTCTTGAAGGTACAGTACATTGATATTCAGAAAAAAAATACAGTTAATCCATTTGGTGCCTGGGAGAACTTGATCCTTAACTCGCATTGACCTCAAACCAGAAACTTGTCTGCTTCTTGCCAGTCTTATTTATTGGCTCCAACTCTAAGTAATTTATTCTTAGTGTCTCTATCTATTGCACAAGCTCTAGACATTTCAATTCTTTATTGTTAAGAGAGAAGGACAGTGAGAGAGAGAGAGAGACAGAGAGAGAGAAAGAGAGAGAATCAATTTTTATTGAGTTTTTCACGTGGCTTTTGTTGCTCTGACACTTAGTTGTGTACTTGCGTGCTGGGGTTTGAACCCGTGTACTTGCGCATGCCTGGCAAGCACCGTAACCAACCAAGCCACCACTCCAGCCCCCATTCTAATTCTTAATAGTCACCAATCCTACGATTTCTAGGAAGCAAGAAGAGAAGGTTTTAAATTCCTTTTAACTTTTAGAACTTTCAAAAGTGGCAATGAAATAAATTGAACTTTCCATCTCTCAGAGACATTCATGTGTCAAAAGTATCCTCTTGTAGCCCAAAGTTTATTAGAGTCCCTAAAGTTTATTAGAGTTTAAAAAATTAAAAAAAAAAACACCCACATGGCCCTGAGTACATACTCAATTTATAAGCATCAAAAGAAGATAGATTTAGATACATTAAAATGTGGTTTCTGTGTTTATGATGAAATGCAGCCCAATAAAAAATAATGTACAGAATACCTTATATTACCGAACAGCTGTGGAGAAGTGTTTGAGTCAAATTATCCCAGTTTGGGAACATTAGATTAGACATGAACATAAATTAAAATATTATTAATTCATTTGTAAAAGTTGAACATTTAAGAAGGCTGTTTCTATGAGTGGAAACAAAGATGGGAGACTGTCAAACAGTTGGATTGCTCAGAATTCCGCCTGACTTCCAGAAATGGAATTGGAAACAGATGTCTTCCCACAAAATGAAAATGATCTTATTAGTCGATATTTCTTTAAATGAAACACACAATGTCAAAAATGGGTTTTCAGCGGAAAATGGTCTTTCAAAGTAAGAGAAATATTAGATAGGTTGAAAAATATGTTATGGTTTTCAAATTTCCTGAGCACAGAGTACCAATTTAGAGGCAATTTTCTGAGATGCTTGGGGGTAGGGGGAACCAAAAAATCCAAAACTTTGTAATTCACTTATAATTCATTTTTGTGAGCATTTTCATGAACAAGAAATGGTTGATGAAAAGATGAGACAACTGAAAGAAGTCCTAAATTTCATTCTTTTTAGTTCAGTTTCAGATTTTAGTATGTTTATTTTTGGTTTATGAGAGGTACCAAAGGAAGATTTTTATTTAAGGAATTTAAAGAATTAAATAGGATGTGTTCTGAATAAATGGAAAATACTATTCTAATAAACAATCTGTTTCCATTTACCTCCGTAGTTTTTGTTTTAAATTTCTAATGTTAGAGAAGGTCAGTTTTTGCTTTCTATGCATTTCTAATCAAAATTAGTGGCAGTTTCAAGGTAAGTGGGTAGATATTAGAAGTTGTTTTCAAGGATAGTGAATTTTTCTTGAGTGCTAAAATATTAATAAAGGAACATATCATACAGCATTGTGTCATAGCTCCTGACACAGTTAATTCTCAACAGATATTTCTTGAGTGTATTGGACTCTCCGGAGGGGTAAGGTAAGTCTTGTAACTGCCACCAGGGGGCAGCAGAGGCTGCAGGATCTCAAGATCAGACTAGCTCTACCAGCTAAGATGGGCAGTCTTGGACTGTTCCTACAGTTCTGTTGGGTAGTGGTTCAGCCAGGGGTGATCATCAGAATGGTCCAGAGTGTTGTTTTTTATTTTTATTTTGGTACTCATGCTAATATCAATTCATAGTCTCTGGGGGTGTGGTAAGAGCATGTCGAATTTCTAAAAGCTACTGGTTATATTCATGCATGGGAGCAGGTGAGAAGAGGATAGAGAGGGCTTTCTCCACAATGGGAAGAATAAAACTCTTGATGGTGTCTACTTTTCCAATGGTTGACCCTGAGGAACTGCAGAAATATAGACCATACATGATTTTTAGGAGCTTATCTGGAGATAGTTGATCTCATATTTTTTAGTCATATGACAGGAAGAAAGGAGAAGCAACCTGAATCTTTTGCTGAGGGTCCCTGACTGGTAGGGAATACACATTGAGCCATAACTTTCATTAGACTTACCTCTGCTCTAAGCGGACCCAATAAGAGCTCTAATTATTTCCTTTTGTTCTGGCTTTCTAATTGCAATTGCTCCCGAGCCTCTAATGGAAGTCAAGGATTTCAGTATTTACTCCAATAGAAAAATGCTTCTTTCTTCATTAAATTTTTAATATTAACATTGAAAGCATTGATGGCTGTTAGGGCAAAAGTCCTGATTCTACCTCAGATACATAGTTGTTTTTAAAAGGAAGAATGTTTCGCAAATTACCACCCTGTCATTATATTGGGGACTGTAAACTTTTTCCTTTCATCCTTCAATATCAAGTACTAAGCAAGAAAAAATTATTTTCAAAAAAAAGTTATTTTCATTTGAACAGAGCTGAATCTAGAAGGGTCAAGCAAGCACTGGATAAGGTCTGGGATAGCAAAGAGGAAATGAGCACAGAGGCTATCATGATTTTAAGTAAATTTTTTTACATGATAGGAATTTGTGTTCAGAAGTTTCATTTTATCCAAGTCAGCTGCATTGAGAAAAAAGAGATGAGTAAAACATTCTTCTCTTGAAAGAATTAATGTTCTCCTCTTTTTGGAGTACTGCAACCCAGTCTCCCAATTAGATGAGGGAATTTGAGTGGGTTAAGGAGTTTTTTGGAAGTTTTTAACCAGGAAAGACAGGTTTAATTTATGTTTGCAAGAAAGAAGTATTCAGTGATAGACAGGAGGTAAAGGATAAGAGGGAAACCAAGAACATCAGTCAGAAAGCTAAATAATGATCTCACTGAAAGATGTCACTTAGACTAGGACTACAATGGTGGAGATGGAGAAAGTAGAATTAAGATAAGCTTTTGGGTTTGCAGATGACTGGGTAAACTTTTGTATGGTAAGGTAAGAGGCAGGGATTTGGAAGGCAACTGTAGGAAAAATCTGTCCTTATTTTCTTTCCTTGCACTTGTATAGGTCCATGCTGCTTCTTGTGCTGATGGTGCTATGGTAATGAAAAGCATGAGTTTGTCCTTCTGCAGCCTACCTTATTTAATTTAATGGGATTATAGTATTTTCTTTTATGCAATTATGCTTTCTGAAGACATGACATATTATGATGAGAAAATAAAATAATGTGTGACCTCACCCTGCGTGTGCCAGGATGGGAAGAGTTCACTAGGCAGGATAAAGCATGTTGTGAAGCATGTGTAGACTGTTGCTTGGCACACTTGTGGACACTCAGGGGCTCATTCAAATCAGACAGATGATTGCATTTCCAGCCCTGGGACTGTTCTGTCTGGACATAGAGTATGAGGCTTGGATGTATTTTCTTGGCCCTTGTTCATCATCAAATATACATTTTTTAGTCTTCTTTTATTGTTCTGTATTTTCAGTGATGCTTGTTTTTTTCTTCCTTTTTCCCTCCCACCTCCACATATGTGAGTGATTTTGAAAAGAATGTACCATAATTGGCCTATGAGACCACTGGCCTGGGAGTCTGGATTTGTGTGTGAAATCTGCATCTCTTGCCAAATAAGTGGGCAAGTCATTTACTCTCCCAGGATAAGTGACATAAATTGAGGAGGGTGAACTGACCCAAATTCCCTCCAGCTCTGATAATCTCTGCTTCTCATGTTTGAGGTCCCTATGAAAGCAATGCCAATTACTGCCACCATCAATGGGTTGCCCACTTTTTTAATTGAATGAAAGTCCCAAGACCTGTATCCCATATAAGGTGTCTCAGAAAAACACAAATACTTGACTTTCAAGGCAAAAAGAAACAATGGCTAAAAGCTGTTTATTTCTACTGGAAATATTTGTATTTCTTCCTGGGTTCACTGAATCCTTATTTTGGCGTTCCCTGGAATGTTAGTCAGCTTTTCATTGCTGTGACCAAAATACTTGGTAATAACAACATAAAGGAGGAACTGTTTATTTTGAACCAGTGGTTTCAGAAGCTCAGTTCATGGTTGGTTAACTTCATTGCCCTGTGTCCAATATGAGGCATAACATCATAGTGGAAGGGTGTGGTGGAGGAGAGTTTCTCTGCTCATGTGGCCAGGAAGCAGAGAGAGAAAGGGGAAGGGGCCACAGAAAAGATGAAGCCTTCCAGAGCATGCCTTCCATGACCCAGCTCTTCCAGCCATTCCTCACCTGCCTGCAGTTACCACTCCATCAGTCCATTCAAACTTACATGACCTGATTATCCATTCATTTAATCTCTGAACATTCTTTTGTTAACAGAAGAGTTTTGGGGGACCCCTTTTATCCAAACCATTACACTTGAGATTGCAATTATCTTTTAGCATCTTCTTTGTTAAAAACTGTTTTGTTATATGGCATTTGCCTAATATTTCTTTGCTTTTCTCTCCTGAAAAAAATATCTAAAGTTAATAAAAAAAAAAATCAATGTCTAATGCTGCTGAGTCCTGAGCATCCATGTTCCCTGTGCTGTCTGGTGAGGCAGCATTACAAAGCCCATGGACTGTTTCTCTTTGTCCAGTGTGTTTTACAAGGACTAACAGTGCATGGGCTAACAGTAGCTTTCTTCAGATTTCTACTTTCTCTGTGACCTAATAATGTAATTCAGTGCCAAGGCAGATCAAGAAGAGTACATAAACAAGAGGCTAACAAGAAGAATTTCTTCGAGATTGGGGTACATGAATAAAGGCAAGGTTAGAGTGGCTTAGAAGGAGACAAGACATGCACAGCATGTGGTTTCCTTTGTGGGTCCCACAGTGTCAGACAATTTCACTGTCTCTTCTTGTTGCAATGTTTTATCGGTTATAAAATATAACAAGAAGCTAAATCTTGGGCACTGTGACAACTGAGAAGAAGAGCAGCCATATGCGCTCCAGGTCTATAAAGCAGAGGATGCTGGCTGGGTCATCATACCAGTGAATTAAAACCCCAAGCCAAACACCAGGCTTCGAGCTTCATTCTCTCCATTTGAATAAACCCAAGAACTTCTAGTATCATAAAAAAGAAAGTGGGGATTCTCCAGTGGCCTATCATGCGGTCACTCAAGACTGTCTTTTTTTTAAAAAGGTATATGAATTTTTAATAATTATTAACCTCACTAAAGAGGAAGCAACCTTTCCATTGAAAAAGTAAAATGTGCTATATACATATCTCAAAATTCTGACACAAGCTACAACATAGATATAACTTGAAGACCTTATACTAAGAAAAATAAGCCAATCAAAAGACCAATATTATACGATTACACTTACATGAGGTACCTCGAAAACTCAAAATTATTTGTAGAGATGGAAAATGGAATAGTGATTGTCAGAGGCTGGGTAAAGGAAGAGAGTGAATGTTATTCTCTCTTTCTCTATATATATGTATATGAGTATATGTATATATATATTTATTAAGGAGTTGAGTTTGTTGTATAATCATAAATGCATATAAAGCAACAATATGAAAATTGATCCTAAACCATAGTTACCCCCATATCTTCCAACACCCCCATCTCTTTATTCTTCTATATTATGCCCCTAAAAATATAAACATCCATATATATAAATATATATGTATATATATGGAAACATACACATTCATGTACATATATCTAAGATTGTGAATTTTTCAGAATTAAATGACTGCACACATATTATTTGACTTCTAGAGGGGTAAAGAGTATGCTACATTGTTGATTGTCTCCCTAGATCCCTCCCTATCTTCCCTCCCTCTTCCATACCCCTATCTTTCCCCTCCCCATCCCTCCTATATGTCCATGGATTATGTGTTGCTATGCCATCGGTGGGTCCAATACATGAGTCTGACTACCTTTCACCCAAGCCAGAGTTTCAGCCTCTACAAATGAGCCCTTGACTCTCGGGATTGGGCTAACTTCGTTCAGCATGATTTCTTCCATTGCAACTCATTTGCCTTCAATGTATGCAATATCATTTTTTTCTAGGAGCTGAGTAGAACCCCATTGTACATATATGCCAGAGCTTTTGGATCTATTCATCCAGTGAGGGGCATCTGGGTTGATTCCATAATTTACCTATTATAAATTGAGCTGCTCGGAACATTGATTTTGCTGTGTTGCTATAATGTGCTGATTCTAACTCCTCTGGGAAAAGACCCAGAGGAGGAATAGCTGGTTTGTATGGTGGCTCAATCCCTACATTTATTTTAGGATTCTGTACACTGCTTTCCAGACGGCTGTACCAATCTGCAATTTCACCAACAGTGTGCTAGGGTTCCTCTCTCCCCACAACCCCTCCAGCATTTGTTACTGTTTGTATTCTTCATCTTTGCCAATCTGACTGCAGTGAGGTAAAATCTTAACATAGTTTTGATTTGCATTTCTGTGATTACTGGTGACTGCCATTTTTTTGGTTGTCTTGCTACTGACTTGGACGAGATATGTGAATGTTTATGTCACTCATCTGCTCCTGCCTCCTTTTATCCACTTGGACCCCGAGTTGCCATTCTTGCTTTATAAACTCCCGTCAGCAGTTACCAGATGCTAACTTTTATCATTTTTGTTTTAGAGATTCTTTTCTTCTGAACATTTTATTGCCAATACGAAGTTGATGAGAGTTAAAGTTATTTTGCGTGTGAGGGAGTGACCCCATACTGAGTAGAGGCAGTTAATGAGTATTTGGTATGAATATGGTATCTGTACAGACTAGAAGAAGACCTGTACCAGGCTCCTAAATTATTGTCAGGTTTTTATTTCATTTTCCTCAAAGATGAGAGGTACATACCTTCGAGTAGAAGCTAGCCTAAATTGATATTAATCACCACTCCCATCCATTTCTCCTTTTCGATTCCAATCTGAAGCAGCTGCAAGAGGCGTATTTGATAATGTGTGTGCAGGAAGCAAGCATAGCGGACCTGTTCCATGGGAAGTATAAATGGAAGAAGCAAAACAACAGAAAACAGTCAACGACGACTCTTTCAGGCCTCAGCAATAGCAGCAAACCTAATACTTTCCTTAACTCATATGTGAAATCTGATACCAAGAAAAGGTGCTTCCATTATAAGATTTTGAAAAAACAGTGTGGCATCTGCCGTGGCTTAGTGCATGGAGGAGACCCATCGGGGAAGCAGAGAAGGATAAAACAAGGGAAGTCCTACCACATGGAATTAATTGTCTTCACTTAGCAAATATTGGAATTAACATCAGAACCGCACTCTAAGGAAAGCGAGCAGTGTGGGTTAATTCACCTTTGTCTAACCAAAAGTTTTTTAAAATCTAGAGTCCCAAAGCATCATTTTAATGTTACCAAAGGAAAGTGGGTGGATGCAACCAACAACCGAAATCAGATTTTCAGTCTGAGAATGTGTGTCATCTCTATAGAGTAGGACATTGCCTAATAAAGAATTTTGGTGTTTGGTGTTTATCACAGCTAACTTATGCACATACATCAGCCAAGTTTGGGCAGATTTTATTTGCATTTTCCTTAGGAACATTTGAAGTATTGGAGCAATGATTTTGAGGTCTGGATAAAAGTACTTTGAAAATGTATAATTCAATTTTGACTTTAAATATGCAAACTCAACTCTAATTAAAATCAGAAATGTTTTCAGATGGGGAACCACAAGGATTTGGTCAGGAGAGTCTCAAAAGAAAATGGCAGAGCCAAAATGTATATTTTTAGGACAACAGGGGTGAAAGATTCATGCAGGACAAGGTATTTGTAAGGAAGAAATTACTGCATTTTAATTTGCACTTTATTTCATGACCCATTGTCTGTCTTCTAAATGCTACTTCAATATGCAAAGGCAGAGTAGCAAGAAAATATGAAGTACAGAATAAGACTTGCACAAAACAGGGTCTCCTTCACATGTTGAAAACCAAGTTTCTTGGGCTAGAGCGGTAGCTCAGTGGTTTCAGCGCTTGCCTGGCAAGCACGAGGACCCGGGTTCAAACCCCAGCACCACGTACTCAACTAAGTGTTGGAGCAACAAAGGCCATGTGAAAAACTAAATAAAGTTGTTTCTCTTTCTTTGTCTCTCTCACTGCCCCTCTCTCCTTAAAAAAATTAAAAAAAAAAGAAAGAAAAGGAAAGAAAACCAAGTTTCTACTAGAAGGATCAAACGTTTTACCCTCATGAAAATATTTAATTCACTAATAATCACTGGCATGGTGTTTTGACTAAGTTTTTTAAATGTCTCAATAAGGTGAGGATTATAATTAAAAACGGCATATATAGACATCTAACTGAGGATATTAGAAAGTTTTACTTTCTAAAACTAACTGAAACTTAAAATTTGATACATTCACAGAGAGATGCAGTTAGCAAACTCCCAGACAGTGGGGGAAAAGTCTTCCAAAACGAATGATCTGTTTTTCTCTGTAAAATTTATTAGGAAGAAGAGAAAGAAGAAATCAAAGATGAAAAGAGATTTTAAGAGATATATTAGCCATTTAAAATATATGGACCATACTTCATTTCAAATAAATCAAATAGTAAACAAAGTTGTGGGGCACTTAGAAGACAATTTAGCAAACGTGAACATTAAAACAACAGATAAGTTTAAAGAATTGTTAATTTTATTCAGATGTGATGATATTTAAAACACAGAATTCTAATTATGTGGAAACCTGAAATTTACAGTTTAACTTGGAATTTTGGTCTTGGAAATAAATCCAAAGGAAAACTGGTTTTAAAACAGCAGGGTGGGGGCTGGAGTGGTGGCTCAGTGATTACGGCGCTGGCTTGGATGTGAGTTCGAACGCACCACGTACACAACAAAGTGTCTGAGGAATGAAAGTTACAGGCAAAAACTAAATAAAGATTGCTTCTCTCTCTCTCTCTCTCTTAAAAAACAAAACAAACAAACAAACAAACAAAAAATAAACCAAAAACAGCAAGGTGGCTGATTCTTACATAATTTTAAGTATTTATAGCAATGTGGCTTCATCAATGTTTATAGCAGCTCAATTTACTATAGCTAGATTATGGAACCAACCCAGATGCCCCTCACTTGACTAGTGGATACAAAAGCTTTGGTACATACATAAAATGGAATACTACTAGGCCATTAGAGAAGACTATATTATGACTTTTGAAATCAAATGGATGGAGGTGGACAGAATTATGCTTAGTGAAGTCTCCCAAGCTCTGAGGCTCAAGGGCCGAATGGTTTCTCTCATCTGTTGATGCTAGAATTTATGGGGAAGCAGTAGGACAGACGGCTGACCTAACAAAACCTCAAACTGAATGACTTTCAGAGTAACAGGGGGATGGCTCTCTAGGATACTTGGAGGTGTAGGGAGGGGGATGGGGAGGGGGAAGGGTATATGAAGAACTCATAGGAGTCTGGAGATTGGGAAGATGGGGGAACCATCCCAGAAGCCAATGTCATTCCTCCACGAGCTACCCATTTAACGCATGAGTTCTTCTGGGGGAAACTGCAACAGGTGAAACCCATGGTGGTTTATCTATGCTTTGGCATTACCCCTGGATAACAAAGTTTATATACATTGATTGCTATTGTTTTGATAATGTTTCCCCCTCAACTGTACCCTGTATCTCTATATACTTCTAATTAAAAAAAAAAAGAAATTCCAGTTAGGAACCAAAAGTTTAGTTTTGTCTGATTTTAATTATTTTGGTATTTATAAGTGGTTAGATTCAGAAAAGATCCTTACTGGTGAATTAAGGAAAGAACCACACACGCCATTTGTAAAGAAAAGCCCGTTGTTACTTCTACATTGATTCAAGGCTGAGGATTCCCAAGCAGGTCTATTTCGCCTATTTCCCATCTGGATTAGGGACCATTAGATGTTTCTCTGCCTTCTGGCAGAAGATAAACTTTAGTGCCCCTTTCTGATTGCAGGGCTATTGTGCAGAGATGCTGTCTGTTTCACGTCTGGGAGATGGTCAGGCATAGACCCTAGTTAGGTTTGGGGGGGTCATGCTGCCAGAACAGTTTTTTGGGGGTACCACTTCTCCTAACTCTTATTGGAGAAGAGACTCAAATCAGTCCACAATACCTTGTTGGTGAATAAGTAGTATTTTCTGTACTTTACTCTTCCTATTGGATTTTCTATATTCTATCTATAATATGCTGTGTATACAGCATTTGTATATAGGTTTGACTTCATTTTTATTTTATTTTTTAAAAGACAGAGAGGGAGAATGAGAGAGAGAGAGAAAGAAAGAATTGATTTTATTTAGTTTTTCATGTAGCTTTTGTTGCTCCCACATTTTGTTGGGGTGTTGGGGTTTGAATCTGTATCCTGGCACATGCCAGGCAAGCACTGTAACCACTGAGCCACTCCTCCAGCCCTTAGGTTTGACTTTAAAAGGTTAATTGTTGATGGGTTGAAATGGAGTATTGCCAGGAAAAGGACAAATAAAAGAATAACAGATCAAAGGGAATCTCAGCAGCATACAGAGATTTTATAGAGAAAACAAAAACAACAAATGATAACAAAAATCAATGTACAGGCTGGGAACCAAATAGATATAATGCAGGCACAGGCATGTAGGTTGCAGCTTAACTTCTAAATTTACACAGACAGCAAAATAGAACAGACTCGGGGAACAGACAAAGAAATGGAAATGGGAAGGAAAAATCAATTAAAATTGGAGGGCTTGATAGAGCTACCTAGAAAGCAGGGTTGGGATTTATTGGTGTTGTAAGAAGATGTACTTTGGATTCACAGTTCAATCCTTCAGCAAAGATTAACGGCTTTCTGAGTACCATGTACCAGACACTCTGCTGGGCACCGGGAGCTCAGTGATGAACTGTCAGCAAGGTCATGAGTTCCTATTTGTGGTTTGGATCTCCTGGTTACTATTGCATTCAAGAATAGCTTGAAACTTGTCTGTGGCAGGAATGCGGGACTGGAATGCTAGACTTATCTCTGAAGAATAGATATGTTGAATGTGAAGGAAAATACTGTTTCACAGTTAAAGGAAGCACAGAAGTGGGTGCTTCACACGGTGAAGGGCTGACTGTCCTCTCTGTGCATCCACATACAACTCTAGGATAACTCTGTCTGATGTTACCCCCAACACCAAAAGTGCAAAATAAACATTCCTAAATCCAGAGGGGAGAGTGGCTGGAATGTTTTGTTATTTCTCCTTTCATTTTTTTACTCTTCTCCCTTTTTACTTCTTCTCAAGAAAAAGTCTGGAGAAGATTAAAAAAAAAAAAAAAGAGGTGAAATCTCTTTTTTTTCTTTTTTTAAGGCGGAGGACCGAACTTGGGGCCTTGCGCATGCTAGGCAAGCACTCTGCCACTGAGATAAATCCCCAACCCCTAAGAGGTGAAATCTTAAAGTAGTTTTCATTTGCATTTCTCTGATTACTAGTGATTTAGAGCACTTTCTCATATATTCATTGGCTTGATCAATGTCCTCTGTTGAGAAGTTTCTATTTAGTTCATTTATTGATTGGGTTGTTCGTGTTTTCGAAGTTGAGATTTTTGAGGATTTTGTAGATTCTGGATATGAGACCCCTGTCAGAAGACTCACAGTCCATGATTCTCTCCAATTCTGTAGGAAACCTCTTGACTAGTTTGATTATTTCCTTGGCAGTGCAAAAGCTTTTTAGCTTTATGACATCCCACTCACTGATTTTCAAACTCAAAAAACTAGAGATGAACCTACCATATGATCCAGCTGTTCCTCTACTGGGTATTTTTCCAGGGGACTTAGAATCAGCACATTACCGTGACACAGCAAAATCTATGCTCATAGCAGCTCAAATTATAATAGCTAAATTATGGAATCAACCCAGATGCCCCTCACTAGATGAATGGATCCAAAAACTGTGGTATACACACGCACGCACACACACACACACACACACACCATGGAGTTCTACTCAGCAATTAGAAACAATGATATTGCAGCCTTTGAAGGTAAATGGGTGGCTATGGAAGAATTATAATGAGTGAAATAAGCATAACCCAGAGAACCAAGGGTTGAATGTCTTCACTCATCTGTGGAGGCTGGA
>PVKS010012988.1:0-52137 GCA_004027875.1 Aplodontia rufa
GATGAGTGGAGACAATCGACCATTAGTTCTCTGGGTTAAGCTGATTTTACTCAGCATAATTTCTTCCATAGCCATCCATTTACCTTCAAAGGCTGCAATATCATTGTTTCTAATTGCTGTGTAAAATTCCATGGTATAAATGTACCACAGTTTTTGGATCCATTCATCCAGTGAGGGACATCTGGGTTGTTTCCATAATTTAGCTAAAGTAAATTGAGCTGCTATGAACATCAATTTCTCTGTGTCACTGTAATGTACTGATTCTAAATCCCCTGGAAGATTCCCAGGAGTGGAATAGCAGGGTCGTATGGTGGGCTCATCCCTAGTTTTTCGAGGATTCTCCACACTGCTTTCCAGAGGGGCTGTACCAGTCTGCAGCTCCACCAACAGTGTGTTAGTGTGCCTATCTCTCCACAGCCCCTCCAGCATCTATTATTGTTTCTTTTCTTCATCTTTGCCATTCTGACTGGTGTAAGGTGATATCTTAATGTGGTTTTCATTTGCATTTCTCTGATTACTAGAGATTTAGAGCACTGTCTAATGTATTCATTGGCTTGATCAATGTCCTCTGGTGAGAAGTTTCTATTTAGCTCCTTGGCCCATTTATTAATTGCACTGTTAGTGTTTTTGTAGTTGAGATTTTGAGTGTTTTTTCTTTTAAGAGAGAAGGACAGTGATAGAGACAGAGAGAGAGAGAGAGAGAGAGAATCACTTTTTATTGAGTTTTTCACATGGCTTTCGTTGCTCTGACACTTAGTTGTATGTGGGTGCTGGGATTTGAACCCGTGTCCTTGCGCATGCCAGGCAAGAGCTGTAACTGCCGAGCCTCTGCTCCAGCCCCATTTGAGTGTTTCTAAGTAATCCCATACAAAAGTTTACAGTAAATGGGCAAGTGGAATAACTGGTTTCAGAAGGTCATAATAACTAGGAGGAACCAGGACCCATAGGGATAAAGTTCTTGCTCACTTCAGCACATAGGTCTTGACCACCAGAGGTATGGGGCAGGGGGATTGATTACAGGTAGTGGAGAAGGGAGACGATAAGGATCCGTTATGCCCTTAAGATAAGCAGCAATGTTGGGGACTGCAGTTTGTCACCATCATTTTTTCTCTACTTAGTTTTACTGGAATAGTGGAAAATACTCCCAGAATCTATAAGAAAAAGTGGTTTGTGATATTATCTACCATGTGCTACCAGATCCTGCTTCACTATTGAAGGACTCACCTTCAACTTCTGGGAGTGCTGCTAGAGGACAGCCCTCAGCTTCTGTGGATGACTGCCTTTACGGAGAATGCCTCCTGACTCTGTCCCCAAACACACTTCTGTCCAGGGAAGCTTACATGCAGTGGTTGACTGGCCATGGGGTGGAAAGTTCTGGCACCTTTGTCGTAACTGGGGGCAACACTGCAGGACCATGTTAGCTCCAGACCTCTTTGCGGAGTCACCTTAGGTCTTTACCACTTACCTGTGGTCATCTTAGTGTCTGCTTCCCAGAGAAGCCAGATCCCAGCAAGCATTTTATACTGATAATAGAATTGAAACCATAGATATCAAAAAAAAGTGTGTGTGTGTGTGTGTGTGTGTACATGCACACTCATAAAATAAATGCTGATTTCAAGAAAAAAATCTGGAAATATATAATACTCCTAAAGGATTTTAACACATTTTAGAAGAAGTCAATATTAATTAAGGATAAAGAAGATTTCACTAACATAGTTGTCATCTCTTAGGTAACTTAGCATGATGTAATACAATATAACACGTCATACCACAAAACAGCATTTATATTTATTATGTTCCTGTGTCCAAGGAATGGTGAACATGTACGATTTTTCTGTCTCATTTTTAAAGCTGATTATGTACTAGATTAGAAAAGGTCTCAAAAACTTCGAAATAATTGATAACAGAGCACTTTATCTTACCAAATATAACAAAGTAATGTAGTTGTGGCTTCCCAAACTTATGTTCTATAAAAAATTAAATCAATAATAGAAAATTTTCTTCACAAAAAGCCTAAGGACTACTCATAATTTTATAGAGAAATTTTACAGAAAATCAGAAACTCAAAGTTCCTATGTGTTATAATCTGTTTCAGTAAATAGACAAAGATAGCAAACTGCTGATCGTATGATGTCAAAATTAGAGACAGAGGGTATAAGAATTGAAATTTATTGCCCTCTTTATGACATAAACAAATTATGGCATCATGAAACACAGGATTGCAATTACAGAGTAAGTCATGATAAAATGGTTTATCCCAAATATACAAAGATGTTCAGCATTTGAAACCTATTTATATATTCCAGCATATTAACAGAAAAAAAGGAAAACCACATGTAAGCATCTCAATGGATGTGGAAAAATATTTCTTAAATGAATTAAGGGGAAAACCAGTACAATAGCCAGAGAAAGAAACTTCCTTAACCTAATGAAGAGCATCTCTCCAATCCACAGAAAATTCCATACTTCATTAAACTCCGACAAGAAACAATTGAGTCAAATCACTTCTCTAGCAATTACTGGACTCTCTCGCCAATTCAAAAATGCAGTAAAAAGAAATAAATGATATAATTATTGGGAAGAAAGACAAACAGTTGTTATTTGCAGATGGTATCATTGTTTGCATACAAAATGCAAAAGAATCCACCGACAAACTAGAATAAAAAGTTCAGGAAGTTTTCTGGAAATAAGATCAGCATTCAAAAATGATTAGATTTTGTTTAACAGTAATTGGAAAATGGAAAACATTATTTTAAAAAGTTCCTGTTCAGTGTCGCTTTCCAATTTACATGGTGCCTGTGGGAAGCTATCTAAAAGTATTTAATACTTTTGTGGAAAAAATTATAAAAGCATAACAAGGTCAAAATGATCTTGGTTATGAATATGCAAATAAAACATCAGGAACATATTCTACAAATTACTTCCCAAATTGATTGATAAATTTAATTTTATTCCAATAAAAATTATAAGTAATTTTTTTCAAGAAATTTTATGGGCTTATTTAAAAGTTCTTGTCTATGACTAAATGTTCAAGAATAGCCTGGATGTTTTTGATAAAGGATTAAGATAAGCTACTCTTTAACATTATTTTAAATAAATTACTTTAATAAATTATTTTAAAGCTATTGTAATTAAAACAGTGTGGTATTTTACAGGGTTAAACATATATTAATTAGACAGACTTGAGAGCTGAGAAATAGACCCTAGGGTATGAAGTAACTTAATTTATGAAAGTGGTGGCCTCACTAATAAGAATCTGTTGAAATAATTAGTTATGTGCATAGAAACAATGGAAATTAGAGAGTTGCCATTCTACACAAATAACATGCACATAGATTAAAACCTTAAATTTGATCAAAATAGTTTTAAATTATAATGTAAGATGAGAAAGTTGGTCTAGTAGCATCAGTTAAATCCAGATAAGATGTAATGCTTTACAATCTAATACTTTTTTTAGAGTTATAATGGGAAGGGGAAGGGAGGGATAAGGGAGGGTAATTGGGGGGGCACTCCTGGGGATAATTGCAATATCCAGAATATATACATATTTTATACACATTTTATATTATTTTGTTAAAATCTTGTAAGGTTGCTAAAAATAAAAAATTTTAAAAAAATTATAATGTAAGAAGGTAAATTTATGTTTCTGTGATGAAAACTATGTTTAACTACAATGGGAAAAAGCATAAATCACAAAATTGATAAATTCACATTAAATTTTAAAATACCGGCATGGCAAAAGTTAGGAAAGATAAAAGACAGCAAACATTTTTACAGCATACGGACAAAATACATGCAGATAAAGAAAAGCCTATTCAGAATATATAAAGAACAAGGGTTTCTTTGCCTGTAAGATAATAATAATAGCTTATATTCATTAAACTCCAATTGGTTGATAGATATTAACTCTTTTAACCACCAAAATAAAACTATGAAATGCTGTTTTATGTCCACTTGCATAAGAAACAAATTTATATTTGGCATTTCTGCTGACCAGCTCTAGGAGTGTTAGTTCTTAGCCACTACATAGAACTGTTTCCTTAAAAAGGTAAATATAGGGGCTGGAGTGGTGGCTCAGCGGTTACAGCACTTGCCCAGCATGCGTAAGTACATGAGTTCAAACCCCAGCACCCGCATACACAAGTGTCAGAGCAAAGACAGCCATGTGAAAAACTCAATAAAAATTGATTCTCTCTGTCTCTCTCTGTCCTCTCTTTAAAAAAAAAAACATAAATATATAAATAAAATAAGTGTAAATAAAAAAACAAATACCTCAATTGAACAGAAGGCAAAGGTTTGAGCAGGTTATTAATGGAAGAGAAAGCCAGACTTTCCAATAAAGATGAAAATACATCCAACCTTGCTAATCAGGGAAATGAAATTTGGAACCGCAGTGAAGTTTCTCACCCATTGGCTTGACAAATTTTCGAAAGTCTGAGAAATAATAAATGTTGACCAGACTGGACAAAAATAGGAACTGCTGCAGGGAGTGTAAATTGGCACAAATACTTTGGAGAACAAGTTGGCAATATCTAGCAAAATTTTCACAGTAGTTACCTGGTGAGTCAGCAATTTTGCTTCCAGGTATAGTTCTGCGTAGAGGAAATGTGTATAAGAATGTTCAGTGCTTTTCAAATATATCTAAACAGACATTTGGAAAGAGCTTAAGGAGGTGGAAAAATACATTATCATATATTAATAGTTTCTAATCTTTAGAAGTTAAAAGTAATTAATTAAATTTATGTGTATTAACTTGGATGGTTCTTTAAAAGATTGCAATATTAAGTGTAAGAACTACTATGCAGACCACATAGATATGTGGAACATAACACCATTCATGTAATGTTTTAGGACACAAAAAAATACCATGTGCTGTTTATGCACATACCCTCAAAGTATAAATACCTTCAGGGCAGGATAATCTAACTTCATGAGAGTGCTGCTTCTGGTGAGGAAAGGAGGCCAATGGGACTACAGAGAAATACACAGGCAATTTAGTCATATCTTTAATTTTTATTTTAAAAAAGATATGAGGTTCACTTGTGATAATTTTTTAAGAAAGAGGAACAGTGAGAGAGGGAGAGAAATAGGTAATCAATTTTATTTAGATTTTCATGTGGCTTTTGTTGCTCTGACACTTCATTGTGTATATGGTGCTGGGGTTTGAAAACACGTCCCTTTGTGCACCAAAACTGCTGAGCTACCACTCCTGCTCCCCACATGAGACAATTTTTAATTCTGAAGGTGGGTTCATGGATGAGTTCATTGCTCTGTATATATTTCAGTATAGTTTTAGTAATAAAATTAGAAAAAATAAACAGATAATTTAAACGTAGTCTTTAAAAATAACCTTTTCTCTCTTCATTCTTACACAGAGCTCTCTAAGTAAGCAATGCCCCCTTTTCACACTTTTCATTGGTACATTATAGTTGTACACACTGATGGGATTTGTGTTAGATATTCATATATTCACACTGTATCACCATGTGATTTGACTGATACCACTCCTAGCACTTCCACCTCCATGCCTGTTTCCCACACCTGATCTTTTCCTCTACTGATCTCCCTTCATTTTTAGGAGACCCACCTCCACCTTTCTTTTCATTTTTCCTCTCTATCTTCCACATATGAAAGAAAACATAGGACCCTTGACTTACTGAGTTTGACTTATTTTTGCTTAACTTGATGGTGTCTCCTTTTATCCATGTTTCTGCAAATGAAAATAATTTTATTTTTCTTTATGACTGAATAAAACTCCATTATGTATATGTCTACATTTTCCGCATCCATTCATCCATTGATAGTTTCATGCTCTTAGTCCCACTAAGAGCATGAAAGTATTTCTTTAGGGGTGGAGTGGTGACTCTGACTATGGCACTTGCTTAGCATTGTGCAAGGACATGGGTTTGAACCCAGCACCGTATACACAACTAAGTGTTGGAGCCACATGAAAATCTAAATAAAATTGATTCTTCCCCTCTCCTCATTGTCCCTCTCTCTTAAAAAAAAAAGTATTCCTTTATCTCCACACCCTTTCCAGCATTTATGATTGTTATTTGTATTCTTGATGACTACCATTCTGACTGGTCTGAGATGAAATCTCAGGGTTGTTTTGATTAGACAGTACCCTTTCAAACAATAAAGACATAAGCAAGAACAATGCTCTTCGCCTACTAAGCTATCCTCTTCTCTTCTCCTGACATTCTGCATTTGCCTGCAGTTAGAAGATAAATATGAGCTAAGACAGGATTCAGAGATCATTTAAGCCTGTCATGGAATAGATGAGCAAACTGAGGTCTGTAGTGGAGGAACTGGCCGAAGACCAGGAATTATGTTGTTAATGAATGACAGAGCTTAGAACAAACCAAGACTCACAAAACAGAAAGCACAAATTGGAAGCCAGCAGACCAAAGTAGGCACCTAAAAGATTTTGTTTGACATAAACATTGTTTCATATTTTTTTAAAAATGCAAGCATTATTGTATGCTATATGTATAGTTAGCCACAATTCCTCCAACTGATTCCCTGTTGTCTTATGTGGGCACTTTATTCGTTGGTATTCCCTACCTTAAAACCTCATGCTTTGCGACTCACAGCATAGACTCTTTCACTTGGAAGGAATTTCAGAGAAGATCATCTATGTTCCCATCAGTCCCCCAGTGTACTCGTTGCTCAGATCACGTCCCTGACAAGTGGGATGCGCCTCTATTTGGAGACTTCACCCATAAGATGTTCACTGACGCCCTGCATGGTTTCACGAATCTTTGAACAGCTCTGACTGTTAGAAAGTTCTGCTTTCTATGGAATCAAAATGTGCGTGCTTATGCCTTCCTGATCATTATTCCTAGTCTAGCCCTTTAAAGGTGAGTGAAATAAGTCTAAATGTTCTTCTGCAAATATTTGAAGACAACTTTCACTGTTGAACTAACTTGTTTCTTCTTCAGAATAAACACTGTCGATTTTTCCAATTCTCCTAGAATTGCTTGGTTTCTGTACTCTTGGCTGATGTGGTTGACCTCTGGTCCTGCCACACTGGATGCACCTAAGCTCCTCATGATTAGATGGCAGGAAAGAAATTGTTCAGGTCGTTACCATCAACACTCTTCATTCACTGCTTAAACCATCCAGCTATGTACAAGCCAAGCAGCGTGGCTTCCTTCCGGCCTATCCTACCCTGCCTCTCCACTTTCCCTTCTCCTTTCCCTGCCTTGACCCTTTGCCATTCTCACACATTGTTTTGCAATCCAGCAACAATAAGCTATTTGAAATCTCCTAAATAAAGCATGCTATAGAAATTGTATCTCTGTATTATTTCATATCCTGGTCTCTCCACCTGAAATATACCATGAATGGTATATGCCTGGGAACTTGTATTTATTTCTGAAAATTGAACTTTACTGTCACTGTCAGTGTGAGGCTTTCCTGCGCCTTCGGCCCTCCCCTTTTGCTCTTTCACACTTCAGTCTAAATTAGTCACTCCTGCCTGTTTGCTGCCTCCCCACTTCTATTCATTACCCACTGGATTACAATTATTCATTTGTATTTCTATCTTTCTTCTATATTATAACCTCCTGGAAGTAAGAGACTGTGTCTAAAGTAAGAGACTGTGTCTTACTCCTTTTTTTTAATAACTGCAACACTTAAGCATAGTAAGCATAGTAGCTGGCATAGCTGACACATAGTAGGTGCTCAATAAATACTTGGTGAGTTGAAGGCAACTCTGAGACCACTGGACACTTTACACAGATTCCAGTTGTCTTAACGTCAGCTTGAGTTTTCTTCATTTCCCAATTAGAATTGACTTGCTTGATAAAAGGAATTATGATTCATTTTTCTTGCTCTCCTAGCACCAAGAACAACTTCCATTATCACTCATATTACTGTTAAATGAATAGAGATGATTCAGAGGCATAGGATATGCTATAACCATTTCTTGAAATATAGATTTTTTTTGCTCATCATTGTGGAGAGGAATATATATATATATGTGTGTGTGTGTGTGTAAGGATAAAATTTGTGTTCATTCATACATGCATACAAATATGTGTATACAGCTACTGCTGCATATATGTATAAATAAAGCAGGGTTGCTTTTGTACATTCCAGTCTATACACATCTTCTGAATTGCAAAGTGCACTCCAGGTTATTTGAAATCTTGTACAATATGTCTACCCTTCCAGGCAGAGTATCTTGTTAATTTCCTTTGCCTCCATGAATGTATGATTTATTTAACGAAACTGCCACGCAGCAAATTAAACAACATTTGTTCTACCTAGAGGGAAAGTTCCCCAACATCACAGAACTGACAGCGCCAGTTACAGAGGTTTATGTAAAAACAGCAGCCCAACTCGGAATCCCAAGTACGATGGTGTCTTCCAGGCTATTCACATTAGATGTGTTCCAGTGTCTAATTAGCCCTGTGGGGTGGGGAGGTAAGGGAAAAGAAAACCCAACAACTGCTGTCCTAACAATGCTGTGATTGTTGATTTGTTCCTTACTTTCTGTTCTCTCCCTGGCTCCAACCCTCATCACTTCACAGTGATGTACTCAGAAATGAACAGAATTACCTGGGACTCTTATCTCTTTCTCCTTCTCTTCCTCTCGTCCCTCCACCCATGAAAAGGAAGACCAATATTTTTATTGTTCAATCGGAGAATACCAAACATTTAGCCATCTGCTTCAAAATTTTTACAGAAAAAGACCTTGAGCCATTTCAGTCTGAACCTCTGGGAACCTATCCAAGAGAGACGAGAAATGTATCATTCCTGATCTTCGCTCTGCTCCTTTGCAATCCCAACCCAAATTAAAGAAATCATAAAATAAGCTGCAAAGTAAGGAATGTATAAATTATTAAACATCAACAATTAACATTCTTATCTGGCTTGCAAATGCATATTCCCTATAGCAAAGTCCATTTCTGACCAGAAGAAGACAGATTTATTTGATAAATTTTGATGTTATTATAGGTTCTATTCCCAGTCTCCCTGGGGTTCAGCATCTCAGGATCCACTCTATGTTGGCAGATTTAGCATATATCACACCTGGATTCATGAACTTTTTTTTTGTTTAACTATTTGCATTCATTCATATAATCAACATCTTGAACATTTACTTGGAGAATACAAACAAGAGTGAGAAAGTAGTGTTCCAGTTAACTATTGCTTCATAATGAGTCACCAAGGAGATGCATGCCTTTTAAATTCTGCTCATAGATTCTGTGAATCAGGAATTCAGAGAAGGGCATAGTGAGGATAGCTTGACATTCCTTCACAGTATCTGCAACCTCAGTTGGCAAAACTCTAGTTTGGGGGTGACCAGATGGCTTAGGACTGAAGTTGTATTTGGCCATCCCATGCCTGGTGGTAAATTCTGTCAGTAGCCTGGAACATTAGTTGAGGCTGTGGATCAGTGTTTCTGTGGCCTTTTCTTGTGCTTAGGCTTCCTCCTTACGTGGAGGACTTGGAGTAGTTGAACTTCTTATGTGACTCCAAAGAAGAAAGTCCTAGCTCTAAGAGACCTTTGGGACCTTTGCTTAGGAGTTGGGCAGCAAAATTCTTTTGCATTCTATTGGCCATAAGCATGACCCAAGCTCAACTAGATGCCGGGGAAGTGAAAATCCTTTGGTTCCCAAAGATTTCAACCATTACATGACACTCTTGGTGAAAACTGTGTCAAGGTCACCTTGTAGAAGAACATGGAAAATATTCTTGTATGATGGACATTTTTGTGTCCATCATTGGAAAGTTCATCCTGTCGCTAGTAGCTTATAGCTGAGTAGGGGAGTTAGATATGTAAAGAAATGAATTCAAGAAAGGAGTATAGCGCCATCACAGAAGAGTTTGTTGAATGCGGCGTAGCTTCTGACAAATCATACCTGGAGAAAATGGGGAGGCCAGGAAAAATTCATAAAGGAGTTGACTCTTAAGTAAGTTCCAGCGGCACACTTGGGTGGAAAGGTGTTGACTTTGGAATTTTCGAGGCAAGAAAAGGGCAAGATTAGAAATTACGACATGCCAAGCCACAGCATGTGACATGGCTGTAGGGACGTTTCTGAAGCGATGAAGAGCCAACAGGAAGAGTGCTGACCACATAGGACTTACACTGTCCTCTTTCAGATACATCTTTATTCTCTCAGAGCAGATGCCACCCTGTGGGTCATCCAACCCACGCTGTCAGCAGCTTGGTGTATTGCCTGACCTGCCCAGGTCATGAGACTTGATGAAATTGTGGATTTGCAGAGTCTTTAGGGGTCGGTTCCCAAAAGATTCAACCATTATATGAATTTACGTGAGGGTAAGGTCAATCCTTTACAGATTTGAGGTAGCACAAAGACATTAAGAGAGGGTCCAATATTCCTAGATAGGAGAGAGGCAGAGCATGGCCATCTGGATGTCCCCCAAAGCAAACTGGAAAACCTTCTCTGTGTTTTATTTACTTTGTGTTATTAAAGGAGCATCACTGTGCCATCCGTGCTGAGCCAGAGCTTCTAATTCAGTGGAAATGAAATTCCAACCCAGTGTGTGCTTAACTTCCCGGCACAGTAAATCCACTTCTCTCTTTGTCTCTGCCACATCTCCCCCTTTGTAGTGAAGAGATAAGCAGTGCCACGATGAAGTCTGTCAGTGGGAAACCACTCTGGCAGCTTCTGAGTGATGTCTGAGGAAATGAATTGAGCGGGCTTGCCTGGAGCTGAGACATGAGACAGCCCATGCTTTTGTAGTCTGCTGGTTTGTGGTTTGCCGTGTGCTGCTACTCTATGCATATTCTTTCTGTTCCAACATATAAAGAAAAACATGCCCAGCCAGACGCTTCCCAGCTTCTCACTCCATATCAGCCCAGGAGCAACACAGGTTTTCAATTTCTCCATTTGCTAGTGCAATTGAAAGTTGGCAAGACTACTCTGTAGAGATTTGACAGGTAGTGGTGCAGACTGGACACTAAAGAGAGCATCCATGAGGTAGGGTGAGAGGTGGGGCAAAGGATATCGGAACCATTGTACCATCTGATGGCTGAGAGATCTGGCCAGCCACATTAAGATTTTATTTCTGTACTGAGGCTAACTCTGTTCAGCTTCTAAGCATTTGGCATGGTATTTGCCTCTACTTGGATCCCTCTCATCTGTACCCCCATTGGACCCCATTTCCTTCATTCTGCCCTATTCATCTTCCCAACTCCTACCTATGCTTCAAGGTTTGTTTGTTTTTTTTTTTTTAAATGTTATTTCTTACCGGAAGCCTTCCCTTCCCTTTTGTCATTTGGTCCCTCCTCATTGGGCTTATTCCCAATAATGTCTTCCAATGTGATACCAAAATTTCCTGTTTTTCTTATTTGATTCCCTCACTAGACAAGAGGGTTCATGGGAGTAGAAAATCTGCTTTCTCTGCTGTTCTATTTCTTTGTACCTAGACAGTGACTACCCCCTTGCAGGGGCTCAAACACAATTGTAGACTCATCAGTAAAGAAGATGTAGGCCAGGGGCTGGAGCAGTGGCTCGGAGGTTTCAGTGCTTGCCTGGGATGCACAAGGACACGGGTTCAAACTCCAGTACCATATACACACCGAAGTGTCTGAGCAATGAGGGTCACCTGAAAAACTAAATAAAAAATCGCTTCTGTCTCTCTCTCTCTCATTGTCCCTCTCTCTCTCTCTGAAGAAGAAGAAGAAGAACAAGAAGGAGGAGGAGGAGGAAGAGGAGGAGATGTAGGCCAGAAGTTATAGGGAAATATGTGGTCAAAGTCATATAATGGATGTCAAAGGATAAAAAAAAAAAGTTTTAATGGTTTGTGCCAAGATTTCAACATAGAAAATGTAGTGTGTATCAGTCATCTTGGGCTGCCATAAGAAAATACTAGAGAATGGGAAGCTTAGATAACACACATTTATTTATTAGAGTTGTAGAAGAGGGAACATTCAGGATGCTAGCAGATTTGGTTCCTGGTGAGGACTTCTATTATGGCTCAAAATTGGTCATCATGTTCTTTGTTTTATTTTTCTTTAAATAAGAAATCACTAATTCCATCAGTAGAACCCTACCCCTTTATCCTCATAAAAACCTAATTGTTTCACAAAGATCCCATTTCAAAATACCATCGCATTGGAGATTAGAGCCTCAACATAAAAATTCAGAGGTTGGCACAATTCAGTCCACAATAGTAGTAGCTGTGGTGTGATCTCCATGAAATTATTATATATATTCAACTGACAGAAATATTACATTAGTAGGATAATTTTTGAAAGAAATACTTCATTGTGAATCAAAAATTCCAAAATATTGTATTAAAGTGACTCCATAATAATATTTCTGGGAATTTAACCTGAAGCAATGGTCTTAAGAATGAAAGAGTTATGTACACAAAGATAATTTATTGTAGCATTATTTCCAATAATGAGAAATTGGAAACAATTTGAATAGTATAATAATGGTTAAATAAATGACAATATCCTATAATACCATATTATGCAGCCATTAAAATGAGAGATGACATTTATTTTGAAACATAGAAAATATTTATTGCATAATTTTAGGTTAAACAATGAAATTGTACCTGTACCACGGTTTAAATTATATAAAATTATGCCTTTGAGTGTATAAGTTCTGAATAGAAATAAATGAAAATAGCTGTATTTACTGGAGTGATTAGACTTTACGTGGTTTTTAGCTTTCTTTTGTGTAAAGCTTCTTTAGAGTTTTCATGCTACCTGCATGACTTTAGCATAATTATTTCAAAAAGCATCCTGGGGAAGGTATTGAGAGGGGAATCATAAGACTTACAGTTTCTTCATTCAAAGCTCCTACCTGGGATTTGTTTCAGATAATCTTGGTTAATGGATGCAGAGTCCTATTTTTCTCTTCTCAACTTGGAAACCTCAAGATTAAATAAGAATCATCCAGTATGTGAGTTTGGGGAGGATTATGCTTCAATTCTCACCTTCAGTTAGGACAACTTTAGGTAGGAGTTCATCTCCAAGTTTTCAAACAACCATGTCCAAATACAAGAATCTGTGAATTTCTAAACGCAAGTAAGTATTGTGTGACCAACTGAGGATGAGCTCCCAGGCACAAGTTCATCTTTTCCTATTGATTCAAGAAACATTTTTTGAGCACAGACTTGCACATTTTGAAAACCTTTGTTCCACAAAAGTATGTATCAGAGACATTTTTTATCAATTTTCATTTGAATGTTAGACAAACTGACCAAGAGCCTGGGAGACACCTTGGGAAGATGGGAAGATGGCACCCTTAGAACTGTCTTTGGACAACCTCAGCTTCCTTAAGAATTGGACCATGGGTATATTAGGCAATCATCCAGGGTCTTACTCTTCTTATCTAAAAAAAACTCTGTTGACTAATGCTTACTTTATGTGACTCTTAAGAAGATTTAATGAGAATGTGTATAATACACTCAGTCTGCCACACAGGATCTTCTTTTTCAGCTCAACACACATCTATTGAGTACTTATCACGCTGCAGGCTAACTGAGAAAAGTAGAACGTTGATGTTGGGTAAATGAGCCATTGACCACTTCACACAGGCTGCTTTATGTTCATAACAAAGTTAGGATCTCTACTTATGGTCAAATGGCAGTTGAAAGGCTCCTGAACACAATACTGAGCGACTAGGACCCCTCGGAGGCCTATTGTGTGGCAGTGGTTGATGACGGTATGATTGATCAGAGAATAGCTTCAGAAGCTCCATCCCTTCATCCAGTGAACAATCCACAGGAGATAGCACCGTACCCTGCAAATGAGGCAACAACATTTATGGAGGCAAAATGTGCAATTAACAAAATTCAGACAGTTAAACTCATGCCTCATTGACCTAGCTTTGTTCCCACTCTGGGTTTGTTCTCTGTTCAGCAGAGACTCTACTTGTGGACATAAGTACTTCATCCACACAGTAATGAACCAGAAGAATGATTCCCTCTTCTCCAAGACCCACTGCTTGGAGGAGGAAGGTTATCTCATCGATTGCCGAGCAAGCTTACTAAATGTATTATGGAAGAGCAAGGAACTCCAACCATGGTCATTCTCACCTACAGACTCCCTGTGCAAACTGCTTAAGTTTTTTAGTTGCTTGATCTTCATATTTAAACTGTTTTAATCAGTCTTCCAAATTCCAGTTCATGAATAATTCCGTAAAGAAGAAAGGAGAAGAATAATACAGAGTGCACAGTGAGGGTAGAGGAAGGAAGATGCTACTAAATTTGTAACTCAGCAGCTTTGAGGACCAGGATGCCCTGCATATTCACATCAGACTCTGTCCTGGATTCCATTCACTAATACTAAACACATTTATTAGTTCTTAGCCATCACTTCAAACTCAGTACTATAGTTTTCTTTTTCTAAAGAGAAAGAGAGAGCGAGAG
This sequence comes from Aplodontia rufa, assembly GCA_004027875.1. NCBI lineage: Eukaryota > Metazoa > Chordata > Mammalia > Rodentia > Aplodontiidae > Aplodontia > Aplodontia rufa. The sequence continues at coordinate 14,368 of PVKS010012988.1, forward strand.
AGAGAGAGAGAGAACATCAATTTTATTTTTTTCATCAGGTTTTGTTTTTCTGACACTTAGTTGTGTACGTGGTGCTGGGGTTTGAACCTGCGTCCTTGCACCTGCCAGGCAACTGCTTCAGCCCCTAGCACTATTTTCTAAGACAATTTCCTCATCAAAAAAAAAAAAAAAAAGAAAAAGAAAAAGAAAGAAAGAAAGAAAAAGAAGAAAATCAATTTGTTTTCCAACTTTCAGTCTATTGAGGGCATTGAGGGTATTGAAGGCACTTAAATCCATGGGGTCATATTCTCCTCATTAGTTTCTTGAAAGTTATGCTCCTATAGCATCTCCTATCATTTTCTGAAATTCTACGTAGGGACTTTTTCCACTCCCACCATGTTCACCCTACACAAGGTCTCATCAGTTGTCCTCAGAAGTTCTGTATCAGACTCTACAGTCTGCATTTTCATCTCACCAACTTACAACCGTCTTCCTTAATTCTCTCTGTGTGTGTGTTTTGATTCTTTTCAGATATAAAAATTCCAATTGCTTCCTATTTCCTCCTGCATCAAGTCTAATTTTCTTCCCTTGGCTGTCAGGCATCTCTGCTTTGCCTTCAGCCCTTCTCTTTTCAGAGTAATTGTCCACCTCTGTCCCTCACAGTGTCCCGTCCATCATGGTACCCCCAAATCACCTCTCTGCCCTGAGCAGCAATTTTGCTCATCTCTTTCTTTTCATGCTACTGTTTCTGGGAATTTGGAATGAATTCTTTTCATTTTTTGGGATACCACCCCATCCCAGGGAACAAAAATGTCAGTGTTTTTAGAGGCGTGCTTTCAAATCTGTCACTTCACTGCCCTCTCTGAGATGACTTCTTTATTATGGTTTCTGAAAGTGATGTGTGCAAACTTTCCTCTTTGGTCTTGAAATTGGTCATAAAACCAACTCTTATGGCAGCTCAGAAAAATTCATCTTTATTCAACCTTCTCCACCAGCAGAAAAGGAAAAAAACTAATTTTATTCAATCTAAACACAATGGCAAAAACTGAAGGCTCCATGTCTTTAGCTCCCTGACCAAACTTTCCACTCCATCATTACATCTGTGACCCTGACTGGTACAACTTCCTCAGTTAGTAATTCCCTTAAGGGAACAAGGACTAGGGGCAGAAGTTCCTTCTATCCCCTCCTCCCATTGTCTTCATGATTGGAGGCATCTGCTCATCCTGAGCTGAGAAAGCAGAAATACACATTTTGTTTTTCTTCTTCCTCTCTCCCATTGTCAACCTGCATTCAGAGGACTGATAGGTTGGAATTTGCCCCATTCTTTGGGCAGAAAACCGTTCAGGGACATTAGCCTTTTTGAACAGCACTGTTTGTTCCTGTTTCCCTTTACACTCTACATTTCCCATCCTCCGTCCCCTTAGTACAAATCAGAACTTGATTTTCAGTCTCCCCAGCACCTAGGGTAGCAGTCTGTGACCTAGACTTAGTAACCAGGTGCACCACCCATGAAAAATGTATTCACCACCTGGATTTGGAAGCCAGAGGTGTGGAGAGGAGGTGCTCTCTAATGTGATTTTCTGGCGAGTGTGGGGACACAGCAAAGACACTGAGCTCGCAGTCTCTGAGCATAGGTGACCCATGCGTCTGCTCCATTATAATGGGCTCTCACGTGCATTCTGGTGATGTCATTACCAGTTATTTCTGCAGATCTGCACTGAGACTGATTCCATAGATGACTGATTCCATTTCTCAGGGCCTGAGTTGAGGCAGAACATCAGGGCAGAAGCGTGTGGCAGAGGAAAGCAATTGAGAGCATTTTACCGGGAAGCAGAGACTAAGTTCAACCCACAAAATATACACCACAAAGCCACATCCCCAATGACCCACCTCCTCCAGCCCTAGCCAACCTGTCTACAGTCATCACTCAGTTAATCCCTGTCAGGAGGTTAACGTACTGATTGGGTTAAGGCTCTTAGATCTCAAACACTTCACCTCTAAACCTACTTGCAAGGTTTTAACACATGAGCTTTTGGGAGACTCCTAATATCTAAACCATAAACTTCCCAGAAAGCATATTTAATGAGGTCATGTTTTCATAAATATTAAACTAATGCATTTCACTGCTATTCTCAAAATAGTTTCCTCTTGCAATTTTCCCTGCCAAACTACTCTGAGTAGATGGAGAAGACAAGAATCTAAACCTCAACAAGACTAAGCTCAAAAATCGGAGATTTTTGCAAGTTATCAGTTAGCATATATCAAGGATCAAAATAGACCCATGTTTGAAGATAAGAATGAATTGAGCAAAAAATCAGTGTGTGTATAAGAAAGGTGAGGATTTGTATCAATATAGTAGAGTGAATAAATTCTAACTATCTAAAGTGGAATTATTAAAGAATAGTAGATAATTCATGGAATGTCTTGAAAAAGCAGAAAATCAGCCTCAGAAGCAGATCTGCAGGAATAACTTACCAGCTATCATCAGAATGCATAAAGAAAGAAATATTGAGAGAAAGGGAGACCTTTGAAACCATGAGCCCCCAAATAAACTTTTACTCCTCTAATTGTTCTTGTCAAGTCTTTTTGTTAATAGCAGTGGAAAAGTTGACTAAAACAAAAGACTATGTTTACCTTTTTCTTCTTGACATTCTCATATTTCTGAGTATTTTTCTTTGGGTTGGAGGGACTAGGGATTGAATTCAGAGATGCATAACCACTGAGCAATAGCCCAAGCTGTCTTCGGTTTTTTTAAATTGCTTAGGGTCTTGCTAAGTTCCCAAGGCTGGCTTTAAAATTTCAATCCTCCTGCCTCATCTTACTGAGACGCTTAGATTACAGGCATGTGCCACTGTGCCCGGCTCTCTGGGTATTTCTTGAAGAACTCAGGAGCAAAGGTAAGTCATGCCCCAGAGCCTACAGGACCACATGCATGTTTGAGGAATGCCCACTTTGGGCATATTTCGTGTTTCTACCCCATATCATGGTGTTCCTCATTCTTGCATTTTCTCATGTTAGTCCCCTCGGACACCCCAATCACGCTCCTGATGATCTTTCCCAAACCAACCTTCATAGTGATAGCCCGGTACTTCTTGTAGCTTCTCTTGGTGACTATAATTCCCACTGGCTCTTATCCCCTCTACACTGATTTTACATTCAGAATCAGTCAGTGCCACACAATTTAGCAGTTAATCATTGCAATATGTATCACACTCTGGCAGAAATAAACCTTAAGAGAGAATATTGCAAGAAGTGCAATTTCTCCAGTTTTGCCCAACTAGAATTCAGTATCTTGATCATTATAGATTGAAAAGTCAGTTCAGCCAAGTGTCATATATTATAATAAAAATAACACAAGAGGGATTTCTTCATCTCAAAACTCCAAACTTGTAAATCTCTATGTAGTTGCCCAATATTATCATAACACAGTATGTCCAAAACTGAACAGTATTTCCTTCCAGGCAGCTTTTTACATCATCTTCCCATCTCAGAAAATAGCAGCTTCATCTTTCTATACTCTGTCTTAAAGCCATGGGTCTGTTCTTTCTTCCTCTCCTTCCCTCCCACAGCTGTCCAAAGCACCTGTGGATCTTCTAAGCTGCACCATCAACTCTGTCTAGATTAGGATCGCTTCCGCGAGCCAAAAGGCAGCCATCACCTCACCTGTTCTGCATATTCCCAACAGGATCTTCACAATGAAATGTTTTCAAATGTGTGTCAATACCTGGAGTTCCTCTCTGCAAAAGCCCCTGTTGGTTTCTCATGTCACTCAGAGTAAAAGCCAATATTCTTTCAATGGCTGAGGCCTGCCATGATGGAGCTCATGGCTGTTTTTCTAGTCTTACCTCTTGCTCTCCCCTGGCTTGATGCTTTAGTCGCATTACCATTTCTGCTTTGCCCCAGCTAGGGCAAGCCGGCTGCTACTCAAAGTTCTGTTTTGATTGTCCTTTTGTTTGGAACCCCCTTCCCACCCTGTGTCCCAGTTTTTTCCAATGACCACTTCCTTCTCTCTTTTGAATTTTGTTCTAAAGTCACTGTCAGTAGGACCTCCTCAGATCGAGCTATTAAACCTGAAACCATCTAACTTTCACCGGAACTCCCTGAAGTAGTGATCTCCTACTTTATCAACAGCACTGATCACTATCTAATATACTATATAAATGGCTATTTCTACAGTATGAATAAGTACAGATGAATTATTTATTCTCTGTCTGTTCCATTAGAATGTAAGCTCCGTGAGAACACAGATAAGAATATTTACTGAGGAATGACAAGTACTCAATCAAATTTTCATTCATTTATTTAGTTAGTATTGCAGCACTAGAGATTGAACAGAGGCACTTTACCATTGAGCTATGTCCACAGTCTATCAACAGGCGTTTCTGTTTTGAGACAGGGTCCCACTAAGTTGCTGAGGCTGCTGTTGAACTTGTGATCCTCCTGCCTCAGCCTCCCAGGTTAGGAGATTACAGGTGTGTGCTATCACACCTGGATTAGTTCTTAAACGAATAAAAAAAATCGATAAAGAAAGCCAATTGCTGAACTCACATTGTATTATATACTCTAGCAAGAAATCATACGGAGTTTTCCACATAATTAGCTTTTACATATTTTTCAAAAAGCTATAATGTGTAATTTTAACAATAACTTCTAGTCTGTCCTCATTAGCCAAATTAACTTGAGAATCCTTCACTATTGTGCCCAAGAGGAGAATCTCACATTTGGTCAGAGTGGATGCTGCTTCTTTCTCCGTCGTCAGTTTGCATACATTTTTTAAAATTTTTTTCTCTCCATGTCCCAGTGAGACTAGAACTGGTGCATCTGGGATTGTGATGGCTGGTGCCTATTTTTGAGGACTCCATTACAAAGTCCTATTTGTGTTGGTTTACATAATTAATTTACATAACTTTTTACGGAAGCTTTATATTTCCCCAGCAAGCTCTGCATCGTGCATGCTCTCTGTTTTGTGTATTTCTTTTGGAATATGTGCTTTTCTTCCTGTCTCTCTCAGTCATCTGCGTACAGTTTTATCTGCACACTAGGACTTCTGCCAAACCTTCAATATTCTCTCCCTCTTGCAAAATGTGCATTTTCTCTGGCACTCTGGAGGAGAGGCAATGTTTTATTTCGCTCCTTTGAGTGAGAAGTTGTTTGCTTGCTAAATATTAAACCTAATAATGAATCTCCTATGTAGTCTCATCAAGCATCTACCTGTCTTCTGATGATGCAGGCAGTTGTTGTGGGCTAAACTTGACCTTAGTCCTGTGAGATACAGATATGAATATATTGTTTAATGGTAATTTTGTTTCATAATTAGATTACAGGTTCCTAAATGACTTGGGAACAAACCTCTCTGTTTTCCCTATAGTTGAGTTCTGGGTACATCAACAGTTCTCAATAAATAGATGTTATATTTACTCACCTATTTGGTCAGGACATTATTCATTCAACAAGTACAGGTGCAAATATCATGTGGCAGGCACTATTTAATAAACAAGGGAACAATCCAGAATTTAAAAAATGGATTTCAGTCCTTGGAGTTTACATTCCAATGACAGAGGCAGATGATGAGCAAGTAAATAAGTGAATATGTAATATGTCAAATGGTGATCAGGACTGGGAAGAAATCCAAAGTGAATTGCTGGGAAAGGATGAATTGCCATTCTAAATAGAGTATTAAGCTCACAGATGCCATCTGCAGAGAGATTTGAGAAGACATGGGTGGAAGTGATAAGGATATATGGGGAAAAGGGTGTCCCATGGAGATGGAATGACAAATGCAAAAGGTATTTAAGCAGAGATGCACTACTGGAATCCAAGGAAGATCTAGGAAGTCACTATAAACAGAGTAGAAAGAACAAGGTCAAGGGTATTAGAGTAAGGTCAGGAAGGCAGTGGAGGAATCAGATGTGAAGACCATTAAGTAAACCTGGTATTTTACCGTTGGTAGAGTGACAAGCCATTACAGATTTTAACAGGTGAGTGATGAGACTAAATTATATTTTTAAAATAATATTTTTAATGCTGTGTTGGGAATAAACAAAAGACCATGAGGGAAGAAGTGGGTAAGTCAGGTAATTAGTTAATAATTACTGTATAAAGTCCATGGAGAGATAGTATAGCATGAACCAAGGTGGAAGCTATGGAGGTATTGAAACTGATGGATTCTGAATACACATGGGGTGTAGAAAGGACTAGAGTCAAAGATGACTTCTCTGCTGTGGCCTAAGTTGCTAATTATAAGATGATTGTGCAATTACAGGAATGCTGCTCTGTGAGAAAATATTTGATAATGCTGGAGGAAGATGGGGAAATTGTTGAAGTAGGCGAGAGGAGGTGGGAAAGTTTAGCCAGATCAAAGACAATTTTTTCATGGGGCACGGTTGTGCTCATCTGTAATCCCAGAGGCTAGGGAGACTGAGACAAGATGTTTACAAGTTCAAAGCCAGACTTAGCAATTTAATGAGGCCAGAGGCAACTTAATAAGATACTGTCTCAAAATTTAAAAAACTGTAAAAAGGGCTGGGGATGTTACAGAGTGGTTAAACACTCCTAGGTTTAATCCCAGGTACAAAATAAACAAATAAACCTAATCCTTCCACAAAAACAGAAGGGTAAGTAACATATTCAGTGATATTAATGAGTGGATGTGAATGCTTTTCTGATGACTTCTGGCATCTTAGTCAAATGGGAACCAAGGTCATCAGTCAAAGATTAGTGAGGAGGAGATAATGGATACTCAAAGAAAGAGAAACAATTGTGCAATGGCTACATAGAGAAGTGGAAGAATGAAAATATTTGGGAAATATTGTCTGGCACAACCAAGGTCTTAAGTAAGATCATGAATATATCTAGAAAATTTTTATTTTTCTCTAGACACATTTAAATGCTGGGTGGGACTTTCACTAGATGATAATGGTGAGGAGAAAAAAAAAGAGAAAAGATAGTCAAGAGTGTTGAGATTAAATGCAAGAGAATGATTATAATTATTCATGATGCAATTTAAGCCCATATAAAAATAATTTCATGAAGGGACAAAGGATATTGAAACATCAGTGGGATCAGTAGTTTTTTAGGCATAGTTTGACAGATTTGGGAGGAAGAGTTATTGGTGTTGAAGCACTTTAGAATGAATGACAAAGCAAGAATAGCTGATGATATTAAGGAGGAGAGGTAGCTATTGGTAATAACAGGTTTAGAAGATGCCTATGGGGAGATGTGACTGAGACAATGAGGAAAATAAGTCATGGAACTAAGAGGCCAGAATATTGGAAAAATCATCTTCAGTCATATTGAAATCAGGAAGAATTGTGACAGGTTGTATGGGAGAAAGTGTCAATAAATCAGGGGCTAAAATCACCAAGGAATGAGGAGGCTCAATCCACCTCAGAATCTATAGTAGAGTAAACAGTGGTAGGAGATGATGTGATTTGATGCGATCAAAGATGGAGAGAAGAAAGAGGGTATTAGTAGGTTTAAAGGTTAAAGGTCTGGGAGTTTCAATAAAAAACATAGATGATAAGTAGACTAACTCTAGGTGGTTTACCAGTGGTATGGGGACCTATTGTTTGTTAGAACTTTCTAAATTAACCCAGTTGATCTCATGTTTTTTTTTTGTTTTGTTTTGTGTGTGTGTGTTCTATCAGGGATTGGATCCAGGGTTGCTCTATCTTTGAGAAACATCCTCAGCCCTTTTATTATGTTCAGATAAGATCTAATTTTCCCAGGCATCCTGTCTCAGTCTCTGGACCACTGGTTACAGGTATATACCACCATATCTGGCTTTAATTAATTCACTTCAGAGGGTTTCACGGAGGGCAGTTTTTTCAGGAAAGAGTCATTGTCAACTAAAGTAAAAGGTTTCAAAGAAGAGATTTCATAAATAGGGGCATTTCAGAACTTATCTACTGCCTTGGAATCTTTATTAAACTGATAATCAATATACTGTAGATATGCTTAAGTGACAGTTAACAGAGAAATTTAAATTGTCAAGTTATTGGGTTGTTATATTGACAGTCCTGGCTCTGATCACATAAAGAACATTGCAAACACAAGATTTCCCTTTTGTACATTACAATGAGAATAGTTTTTGGCTTTTCATTCTAGAAGCAAGATCAGAATTGTCCCCAGAGTATCCAAGCACTGGGAGCCACATCTTTTCCCCTGGACTGGAGCCTCAAGCCAAGATAAAAACAATCAACTTTCAATTTTCTGTGCTTGTTTGCTTTCTGCCCAGAATACACAGAAAAGGCATTCGAGCAAACTTTTGGGTTAAGTTTTCAAGGACATCTTTCCATTTCTGCCTACAAAGGATCTGAGAGCCAATTGCTCCCGGGCCCCAGGAGCTTGTTTTTATTATTAAATGTATGTGTCTTCTTAGCAAAACAACCTCAAGCATTCAGCCCAAGCCCCTCAACCCACCACTATTTGCTAAATGAAGCAAAACACCATAATGGTCTTAATGATGTAGATTTATCTCTTAACTGTTGTTTTGAAATCACAACAAATCATTAACATCATTAACTCTTTTAGCTGAATGAGAGTGCAGAACTTGCAGAATGCCTGGCGGAGGTGGCTTTCTCCATACTACCCCCACCCCCTTACCCCTTCACTTAATCATTTATGCTTCTTAGACTTCCATGAAGAATGAACTGGCTTAGTGAATTCCAGGATCCACTTCTCAACTGTACTTCATTCACTCCCTCCAGGCTCATTTTCCGCCTTTCCCAGAGCCATTTCCCTAAGAAATATAGGTGCCAGTAAACTAACTAAGGGGATTGAATCAGTGCTGACTTTGGAGCCTGCACCACAAACTGTACACATCCATAGAGATTTGGCTCTCCCCGCAATTCTGCAGAAGCTCTCGCCACTAGATCCAGGAAAGGCAGAGCATATGTCAGCATCTGACACTCACACAATGAAGTCAAAGTAGAGATTGGACTCACTGTCTTTCTTCTCTTAGGTTTGTCACTTACTGTCTTGCTAGTCCATTCAATCCTACAAAAGTGGAGGCAAGGAAGCATGTCTTCTCTCTGTGGTCCAGACAGCACGAAGGGCAGGAAAACTATGAATCATTTTGATTTTGAGGAGGTAAGTGGGACCTCTCAAACCTGTAGGTTGGAGGAGTTCAGACTCTTTCTTCTAGAGGATCCTCCTGGAAACAGGATAATATAGCACTTGAGGAACTTGGGAAGGACCACTTAGTCATCTCTCTTCTAGATAGGAAGAAAGGAGGGATACTGTTATGGTTTAGAAATGAGGTGTCCCCCCAAAAGCTTATGTGAGACAATACAAACAAGTTTTAATGTGAAATTATTGGGCTATGAGAGCCTTCAGCTAATTAGAACATTAATTTTGTGATATGGATTAACTGGGTGGTAACTGTAGACAGGTAGGGTGTGGCGGCAGTTGGGTCACTGGGGGTGTGCCTTTGGGGTTTATATTTCAATATTCCTTGGTGGACTAGAGTGGTGGCTCAGTGGTTTGGGTGCTTGCCTGGCAAGCACAAGGACCAGGGTTCAAACCCCAGCACCATGTACATAACTAAGTGTTGGAGCAACTGAGGCCATGTGAAAAACTAAATAAAGTTGTTTCTCCCTCTGTCTCTCTCACTGTCCCTCTCTCAAAAAAAAAAAAAAAATTCCCTGGTGAGTGGAGCTAGCTCTCTGCTTTCTGATTGTTACAACCTAATGTGCTTTCCTCCACCATACCTTTCTGCTGTGATGTTCTTCCTGACCTTGGGCACAAAGCAATGGAGTTGCTCATCTGTGGACTGAGACCTTTGAAACTGTGAGCACCAAATAAACTTATCCTCCTCTAAATTTGTTCTTGTCAGGTCTTTTGGTCATAATGGGGAATAAAACAGATACCTACTGTGCAGCAAAGAGCTGCTTTAACGGATTTGGTGATTTATAAGAATAGTGAGTTAGAAGGGGTTGAGATAGATTGCTTAAACTCAGTTGGGTGTAAGGATGCCAGCTTGCCTTATACTAACAGCTGAACCAAGTTACTGTGGGACAGTTGCACATAGCCCAGTGTCCAATTAATGTTGCTTGGATTAAAGTCTGAATGTACCAATCTCCTTTTAGAATCTAGGATTTCCTAAGTTTAAACCACTTTATAAGGAGGCTATTTTTTAATCTGGTCAGCAGTGTGCCCCTGTGTAATTGAAGTCTGTAGACCTGTTACAAAGATAACTAATGCAGCTTTTCATAATTCAATAGTTTGAATTTGGTTGCCAAATTTATGTTTGAAATACATAATTGACTCTGAGTTGCGTACATTTGTGTATTAACAGGAGTGGTACATTACTGGAGACCCTGCCTTGGATGTCTGGCCATGCCTGATGTAACTGAGAAGCCTGATTCTAAATGCCTGGCCCATTCAGGATAGTTAAACCTCTCAAGCTGTGTTTAGTAAGGGAATGGAAGAAGGAAGGGTAGATAAAAACAAAAACAAAAGCAACTGAAAAAACATCCTGGCCAGCTGGAATGGTAAGAAACCCTCAATTCATTTCCATGGTTAGAATTTCCAACCATTTTTTCATCACTGGGTTCGTAGAAGAGCCAGAGTGTCCATTAAAGCTCTCTCATGTTTTAATTATATTCTGTGAGTACAAGTGTATGTGTGTGAAAGTCCATTTATCTCTAAATAGAAAAACCTGCTCTAAGCTCTATCTTTGGTACTAGAAAATTAGTCTTTTATCAGGCTAATTCGAGGGCCAAATGAAGGACTTGGAATATACAATCAATGACCTTTTGTAGGCAGACAAAGTCAGTGAGATGAGAGGCTACGAGCCGAGCTGGGTGAAAGGAAGTCTTCCCTGCTCTAAGTTGCTGCTGACAGGCTGGATTTAAAGGAAGGGCTTCCCCACAGCTCAGCAGTTCTATGCTCAGTGTCAGAGTGAGGACTGGTTTGGGTCCATGTACAGGGGTTCATTTCTCTGGACCACCTGGTAGCTCTTGCTTCAGACCCATCTCCACTGTGGGCAAACGTTGCCCACTGTGGCCTTGCCACTTCATTCCAGACATCACACTGTCTTGACTGCTTTTCTCAGTCCAGTAGCCTGTGAGGAAGGACATGAAGGGTAGAAGAGCGATCACCAAGGGTAAAAACTAAGAGCACAGAGCTAAGAGCAGCTGTTCTGGGGCTGAACCAAGCCTACTTCCCCACTCGCACTCATCTCAATGCCTTTCCATTTTCTAAGTGAATCTGAGCAGTCTCTAGCTTTCATCTCTGTACTGTGACTCTGCATGAGCCATGAGTGGTAGCTGCAGGGCTCTGGTTTATATCCCAGTTCTTTACACCAGGGACTCTCACATAACCCATGTGTAATGCTCTCTGTAGCAGCTGACTCCATACTTCAGTGCTTCCACCATGCAGACTGGGATGAGGGTCTTGAACTTTTCCATTGTCACCTCAAGCCCCAGCCATGCCCTGTTGTTCTCCCCATTGTTCTCAAGAACTGTGATAATGATCACCATAAGAGAAAGGTTAAAGGATATATACATAATGCTTCTACAAAATGCTCTTAGTGTCCTCCTCTCTCTCACCAATTCTGTGAAGTAGAATGACTTGCATTTTAAAGTTCAGGAATTAAGGTATGAAGAAGTAAAGTGACTTGTTTAAAGTCATAGAGCTAGCTTAAGTCATAGTCAGAATTTAAAGACTCACCAAGCTCTAAGTGCAGGGCTTTGCCACCACAATGTGTGGCCTGCAGAAACTTGTTAAGATAAAGATCAGATCATACAGCATGCTGGCCATCCTCTGAAGACAAGCTGGACAAATATTTATGCCAGTTCCTCTAGACACACACACACACACACACACACACACACACACCCTGTCCTGCCTGTATTTCAGACTTGCCTTTGCTGAGGAAATTACCCAAGCATCCAAACTCACATGCGCATATTCATTGCCCCTCTGTGATCCTTCTCTCTTAGGATGTATAAGGCACCAATCATTACTGCAATAAAAGAGGCCCAACTGACAAAGTATTCAGTCAGCCATTTTGACTTTGGTTATTACACTTTTTTAGGATGGGTTTGTTTTGTTTTGTTCCATATTATTAAATATAGATTGTTGTCACAACGGGGGCTGTCTGTATTCTAAGTCTACCTTGCATTGAAATAATATGTTTATGCTCAACATAGGGCTTGGTGTGTAGTAGGAGCTTACTAAACACTTCTTTCAGGAGAATCTTTTTAAAATACTGTATTTCTTAGGACACTTCCTCGATAAACTTATAATGGCTCCTGGGCATCTATCCTAAGGTCCTGTAAGTGGCCCCCACCAAGCCCCATCACAAAACCAGGTAACATTAACACCTCCATTGCTACCTCCTCATTCTCATGGGACTTATCTGGTTGGAATCCCTTCCTGTACCTCCTTCAAGTCCCCACCCTCTGGTAGCTTTCCCTCACCATAATAGCCCTCTGTACTTTTTCCCTGAGCTAAACTGCTAGATACTGATCACTCGAACAAACTCCCAGTTCTTAACCATATATTGTCTTATTTTGCTATTTCATGACTATCACCTTAAAAATTGTAAGACCATTAAGTAACCGCAGAGTAAATGCTTTCTACAGTACCCAGAATGTTAGCCCAAAGCTAGCAATATAAAGGAATTTAAATATTCAAATTAAATTAAGATTATATTCTAATCAACATGTACAGAGTATATTATTTATCAATCTTGAATGCATGAACTCCCTTTAGAGAAAAAAGTCTCATAAACATCCAATGTTTACTTTATTTTTATTGTCATTTAAGCACATAAACATAAAACTAAGTATAAACTAATAAAAGCTTAAGGTTCTTAAACTACTATAAATCCCAAATGAACCTATAAAATTAAATATAAATAATAATATAAAGACTATAAAATTCAAATTAACACTATAAGCTTATTGTGATATATGATGTTTGCCATAATCAAACCACATCTTGTATATGGAACTGCAATGGTCTATATTCTTTTGAATTTTCGAACTGGGTATGAAAATTTTCTTACACCATTTTCTTCTCTTCAGAAAGTATAGTCAGAATCTTAATTCTTACAGGTATTATTAGGGCAATAGAACCTTATTTAGCAAATGACATCATTATTATTAAGATTTTTTCTGTTCTTACCCTAGACAAAATCACTGTACAAATCAGGTTGCCTTGTTTGGATTTATGTGGTCATCCAGAATATTGAGTTATGTTTATGTTAATAGTTAAAGATTACCATTGGAATTACAAATTCAAATTAAAATATATTCTGAGAAAACCTTTTGATCATCAAGATTCTGTCTAGGCCTGAAGCAGTGGCTCAGTGGTTACAGCACTTGCCCAGCATGCAAGAGTATGTGAGTTTCAAGCCCAGCACCACGTACGCAATGAAGTCGGAGCAATAAAAGCCATGAGAACAACTAAATAAAATTGATTCTCTCTTTCTCTCTCACTGTCTCTCTCTTAAAAAAAAAAAGAATCTGTCTAGATTTCTAGATAAATAACACTGTCAATACAGTAATAGGAGAAATATTTAAAGCATAGCAAAATGTAATCCTCTTCTCACCATTTCTGTGAAAGTATATTGGACAGAGACGCAACATCTTTTCTTTTTTTTTCTTCTCTTTTTTAGGAGAGGGCTTTTTTCTTATTAGTTCAACATAACATAGTTTTACATACTGAAAGGATTCATTGCAACACATTCATATGTGTATACGTAATGACAGTAAGTCAAATTCAATCCTTATCCAGGATCTTCCCCGTCGTCACCCACTCTCCCATCTCTTGTCTCTTATTGGATTCCTCCCATTGCAGATATAAATGACCAAATACATATATATTAATTTTTAAAATTTCTGCTTAAGTATAATTTGGTTTCTCAGGAGAGTCAAGTGTACCCTACAGTATTGGTAAACCGCCTGCCGCTTTCTTTCCCTCTCCTCCCTCCTTCCCTCCTCATCTTACTTTTTTTATTGCTAAATCTATTATTTTAAAATTATTACTAAAATATACTTTCTTTTTCTTCTAGAAAGCAATAGTCTCATGGAAAATTTACAGGGCATTTTTAAGCCTGGAAAAGAAACAAAGGTCCCTAGCATTCCACATTCCAGAGATAACATCGATGGCCCATATAGTATTTCTTAATCTCCTTCTATCGCTTACTTTAATAGCATTATCAACTGACAGAGTGATTACTACATGCCAGGAAGTGTTCAAATTATTTAACTCTTATGAATTCATTTACCATGCACAACAACCTTATGGTATAGGGACTACTAGTGTTTCTATTTTGTACATGATAAACTAAAGGCTAAACAGTTTGTTGTTACTTTCAAACACAAAATTAGTAGGATTCTAACTGAGGTAAAAGATGGCCATATAAACAAAACAAAGGAATTCACATAGGAGATCACACTGAATACAGAGTTTGGGGTATTGCTTATTTCTCCTAAAAATACTATAAATATCTTTTCACTTTAGTAACTGATGTTTGTAGATCTCCGAAAGTTACATTCCATTCTAAGAACATATCACTTTAGTTACCTAAAACTTAATTGAAAGCTTTCCATGTAATTTTCAATAATTAATTATTATAAGTAGTGTTGAGATGAACATTCTTGTACCTAAATCTTTGAGCACATTTACTTGGGAAAATATTTTCATTTCTTATACAGTACTTAACACTCTAAGAAGAAAAGTATACAGAAATCTCAATATACTCAGTCTAACATTGTAACTGTTAATTTTACTTACTGAATAAGTACTTGGTTTCACATAATGTTCAATTATGTGTATTTGTTTAGCATTCAATCAAATTTTAAGTTTCCCCCAATGCAAATAGGTAATTTTCATCACACGTACATACAGAAATGAGCTAGTAGAAAGCACACAGTGATATTTTTAAATATGTGTCCTAAATGTCACAAATTAAAAAGCCTCTATTCAGTTGTAATGGTAGTTCCCTGTGAGTAGGTAGCACTTCACTGCATTTTTTTTAAAGAGCCTGTTTTGTCTGTGTATTTATGGGAAGAGGAGAGAATTGGAGTTTTTGGAATAACTACAAATATTTGTGCAATTCTAAACCTAATTCTGAATCTCAGCCTTTTGAATATTTTTTATTTTATCAAAGTTATATATAGACATAATTAAAATTAAATACTACTAGAAGGGTTTTGGTGGGCTGGTGTCTTGTCAGTATCTCATTCTGCTCTCAAAAGGCAGCAAGTCCTAACTCTTCTTTCTAGCTGATGCCTTCTCATGCTTTCATTTTTTGTTTCTCCTTCCACATCCTTCCCCTACCAACCACTCCTCTTCATTTTTCATTTAATTATAGCTTCTGTTCTGGCTTCATGGTGGCAGTATGTTCCTTTATCACTTTGGGAATATTAGTTATAACCTAAGTTTTTCTTCTGTTTTCTCATTTAACTCTTTCTTTTGAGTTGCTTTCTCCTGTTTGTTCATGTCTTTCGTGTTAGATGGTACTTGGCTCTCTAGTCCTATTTATGATTAAAGCACTAGAAAGCTTATTTTAAAATAATGTGCTTTCAAATAAGACTGTTAAAGTATTTGGTGCAAAGCTCTACTTCAGAACACGCCACATTAAAGCACATTTAATGTTAGCATCTGGAGGTCTTTATTCTGGGTTGTATTTTTTGCCATGGAAGATCTGATCTTCTGCCATGGAAGAAGCAGAAGCAGTTGATTAGCTAGGTAAGGGATTGAAATAGAATTCTAACAAATCCCCTCTGCCTTATTCCAGCCCACCAACTGACTGCCCTTCTCAGCTTCTCTGGTTTCCACTGGGTGGGGTGGCTTGTCTCTCTTTGCTTTCCCTGTCTCTGCAGTTGGTTTTCAAGCTCACCACTGCTCTCATCTCCTTCTTATTTCGTATATTCTGATTATGAGTTCCAAGTGTCCTGCATTCACTCAAAGCACAATTTGTCTATACCCCTATTTTGTTGGTACATGAGTGTGTTTTGACACCTGATATTTTTATCTGCTTAAAACTAAAATGTGTCCCATTTTTTTAAGGTTTCTGAAGATGAAGGAGAAAGACTATTTTGGGAGGACATTCTTGAGTCAGACCTAATCCAGGCAGAGAACTGAGTGATTAATTATTTCATACAATGCAATTTGTGGCCTCTACCCCTTTGCCCCATACCCCATCCACAGGCAATATGACTTTTACCTATATTTCAAATCCCTGATAAATGCCATCTTCTCCAGGATTAGTTATCTCCTGATAATTAATAATAATCTCTGCATTCTCTGATCTATATGACATTTGATCCATCATTTTCTTATGGTGGTTATTCACTGTAGACCAGAGCTGTATTATCTGTGCATGTCTCCAGCAGGAGGATTTTCTCATTAATTTGTTATTCCCTGTAACTTTGAGGTTTGGATTTGAATCTTATTCACCTTGGACTAACTCCTAGTTCCTAATCCAGTGCCCGAAAAAGAGAATGTTCCCAATAAAGGTTTAACAAATGTGTGAACACACTCACTAGAAGTTACAGCAATTCTTGTTCTTGGAGAAATAGAAGGCACATTTTTAAGGCCCCCCCTATTTCACTGTCACTCAGAAAGTTTACAGAGAATGAAGCAAATACTCTTCTTAGCTAGAACATCATGTGCTCTAATACTTCGGTGTGAATTATCCTGCTACATTACAAGTGTACCTCCAAAGATCCTCTCTGGCGAATTATCACATCCAGAAGCCAGGCAGCTTCTACCAAACTGCTCTAGGCAAAACCTGCCTCAATTTCTATCCTGCTGCACTTTCTTCCACCTCTTTTCCCCAAAGATCAAGTACTTGGAATTCCCTTGAGAACTGCTATTGACTAATGAGTCTAGGTAAAAGTTTTTGAGTTGGATAGAGCTGGGTTTGAATTTTGTCTCCATCACTTATGGGTTGGGCAAATGTGGGAAAAGTTAGCAAATCCTTCTTCACATAAACATTAGCCTGTGTAAAATGAAGAAAACTTTCTATTCCATAAGGTTGTCACGATGGTTAAATAAAATCATATATAACGCCCTTAGAAAAAATGCAGAATAGATCCTGTTTGGATGTCCTTTTTCTTAAGATATCTATTACATTTTTCTAGTAACCTGGGCATTTAAAAATTATTTTAGAGAGAGAGAAAACTAAAGAAAGCAATGCTTAAATCAAAAGAAAACTCCCCTGGTGTGACATTTCATGATTTTTGTGTCAAGAAATTCTGAAGATTTGTAAAGCATTTCACGTTCAAGCACCTACAAGTACAGAATCATTTTCCATAGCTTCAATTCTCAAAGGAGAAAAGACTTGGGGACTATTACTCAGAGCAGAAGTACAGAAAAACAAAATGTAGTTAAATAAAAGCAAGCAAGCAAGCACAAAACCCATTCTGCTATCTTTTGAAACTCTTTTCAATAATGATTTAGCGTTAACAGGTAAACATTTGCTTCCTGCCTTTGTTTCTTGCATTTTCAAAGTTTATCTCATCACAGTGTATAAGAAGAGTGCTTCCAGGGCACCCATTCTAAATGGAATCTCTCTCTCTCTCTCTCTCTCTCTCTCTCTCTCTCTCATTGGTGAGTCCCCAAATGATGGAGGAAGAAAGAAAACTTCACACCAGAAGGGAGATTGGTGTGTGGGCACTGAAGTTGTAAGGATCTGCTATGTGAGACACTTCTCAGAGTGGTGGAGTGTTTGGGAAACTAGCGTTTGACAAGATACATCTGGCTTGCAATTAACTCTGCCAGGCGGTTTTCCTCCTCCTGTCCTCCAACATGTTCTTAGACTCTTGCCAACGGTGTGTGTGGGTGTACACATCTTTCCCCCATGTAGGTAGAATAGCTTATTCTTCCTTCCTGAAACTCTTCTGCAATCTCAGGAGAAAATCTACCCTGCCAGAACTCCACCAGATAGTGATAAGTCCTACTGGATTTATCCACCTACTTCTTTGTTTTAATCTCCAAGTCAAGGCAATTAAATTTTTAGGTGTGTCAGAGATAATATGTTACTTCTTAACACCAAAGTCCATCAAAATCTAGGGAGAGACCCTGGAGTCTTCTTCGGAATAATTCATTTAGAATGTAAACATGTAACATTCTTTGGAGAAGGGTAAAACATCTTTTGACACCAGATGCAATCAGAGGGAAGTGATGCTTATCGATGCCTACTATATGCAAGTTACTCCACATAAATTATTTGATGGGATCTACCTTGGGTCCTCTGAGAATGGTGTTAATAATATTCTTATTTCCAAAATAAAGGAACTGGCTCAGGAAGATGGATATTTACATAATGTGATAGAGTTCACCTGGAGTTAAGACAAACAGACGCTCTTCCTTCACTGTACTCTTTCCTTCCGTGGAGGGATGGATCAAAAGAGCCACAGAAAAATTCCCCAAGCAAATATTCAACGTGAGCTCCAGCTTTCTCTCATCTGTGCAGCTGACTGGTCTCTTGCCATCCCTGGGAATGCACATCTCACCAAGAAAGCTCAGTTGCTGCCCAGTTCGCTACCGGTGAAGTTTTTCCCTGTTCTCCCTTTTCTCTGCTGCTTCCACACGAGAAAACGTGTTTTCTCCTGGAGAGGGAGATAACTTTGCCACCATCTGGTCCTATTCCAGAGTTACCAGATTGTAGGCATGAAAAGCTTGAGCTCTCAAGGATTCCATTTACTCTCACGTGAGGGTCCTATCGCCACAGCCTCACAAGTGCTTGAGAAAGCGAACATCGCAACTCAAGAAGAATCTTGGCAGCTGGAGACCACAACTGACTTGTCCTCGCAACGTGGAGACCCTCTGTCTGACATGCACCCACATGCAGATGCTTTTTTGTTCTTTCTGAGCTGAAATGCTGGCTGCATGGATCTATGAAAGTCACCCACCGAGCTGTTCAGCTGCTGGTGGCAGCATTAGAATTTCTCTCCCACAACCTTTAGAAAATTCCAAACCCTG
The DNA here is from genome assembly GCA_004027875.1 of Aplodontia rufa. Lineage (NCBI taxonomy): Eukaryota > Metazoa > Chordata > Mammalia > Rodentia > Aplodontiidae > Aplodontia > Aplodontia rufa. The sequence goes on from PVKS010012988.1 coordinate 33,292, forward strand.
GTCACATCTGCCAAGCTGGCAGATGTGGTTCTCCCTGGTCTAAGCTGGGCATCAGTAATGATGCAGAGCATCAGCTTATCTTTTCTGGGTACCTTGAGCCAGGCATTGGCACAAGGCAGCACTAACCACAAATGGACATTTTTGTGCCATTTATGAAAATTAACTCCCCTAATTAACTTAGTTGTACAAATGCACTCAGGATGAAGATATTAGGATGATTACCTAGAAAATTACTACCTTGGTGGAATCCCCCATGTCCCCTTTAGCCTCTTAAATGTGCCAAGAATAAAATTGCTCTGATGACATTGTTGGATGTCTCAGAGCCAATAGCTGATGAATGAAAGAAGGTTGGTGCGTGTTGGCTACCTGAACTCTGATTTTAGCTCATAGATTCCGCTCAGCAGGAGGTGGCCAAGAAATGATTTTCTCCATCCAGAGGGGAGCACTGGTAAGGATAAGAATGACTTCTTGGTGCATATTCAAGCACCTTCTCGAGCACTAGGCTACACAGTAATTATGGCTTAATGAGTTTTGCATCAATTAGGACTGCTAGGAGGGTACTCTGGGGGGAGCAGTAGGAGGCCTACATTTCAGATACCAGAGGTTCTAAAATTCTATTTGTTTACCTAGCCTACAAATACAGCTTTATTATCTTTTTTATGAGCCTGGATCTCCATGTAGAGCTTCAGATATATTTCTAGCTATGGAGAATTTTACTTTTCTTTGTTGAAATTCTCTATGTATCACATTCTTAACAGTTTGCAAGAGTTCTGGAAAAATACTGATCTTTTCCATTATGTCATTTTTGCCTAATTTTATCCTATGAGTGGGTTACTCTAGAAAGAAAATGTACACCTCCTCTAAATGGTAAGCTATATTCTTTGTCAGGTCAGGCTGTAAGAGTAGTTGGAAGATAAAGGGTGTCGTTCAGGGTTATTGGTACACAGGAAATGATGTGGACTCACAACAATACAAATTGGAGAAAAAAGGAAGTATTGTGGGAATTTACACATTAGATTCACCTAGTGAATCTAGGTGAATTTGTTTTTCTGGTTTGTTTTGTTTTTTAATGCCAATGCTCCGGCCTCCCTTCAGACTATTTAATTAGCATCTCTGAGAGGAGGACTGAGATATCTGGTAAATTCCTTATGATTTTAATGCCATTCTGGGTTGAATATTATACAATTATTGTTTTTTGTAAATACATATACCCACTACCTATTGCACTCTAGATACTCCTTCCAGATGCTGGAGACACAGTGAATGATGTAGAGAAAAATCATTGCCTTCACAGAGCTTTTATATTAATGGATTTTGACTGACAACAAGATTAATTAAAAAAATAGTTACAATACATAAGCTGGTGATAAGGGCTAAGGAGAAAAACAAAACAAGGAAGGGAGATATCCTTATGAAACGGGACGTACCACATAGCAGGGAATTCAAGGAAGCCTCTTGAGAAAGTGACATTTACAAAAGGACCTGAAGGAGTCAGGGGGAGAGTTGCTGGACGGTGGGAGAAGTAAATGCCAAGGTCATGAAGTAGAGTTATGCCAATTCCAAGAAAAGCAGGAGCTAAAGTAGACTGTAAGCTATTAATCTAAATTAACAGCATCTGTAGTCTAGGTATAAGATGGAAGGGTAAACAAAGGCTGTGTGCACATATGAGACTCATAAATTTGAGAACACTCTGAACCAAACCAAAGCATTGTGGCTACAATTTTAAAGAAGGCATGGACAGCATAGTGGCTTAGTGAGCTGATATAGAATAAATTCCAGGTTAGCCTGTTTCTAGAAGAGAGGTATAATTAGGATGCAGGTCAGTCTAGGGAACAAAATAAGGAAGGCAAAGGAAGCAAGGATGTGCCTGACCCTCTGTGCATTGATGGGAACTGGGGAGGGAGGAAGAGTTCCCATGGGACATGCAATGCGATGACAAGCATGTGTTAAATATTTGAATGCTTGAGTGATAACCATCATTCTCATCTGCTGTTCTCCAAGCTTAACTGTTTAAAAAGTTGGGCTTCTAATACATTTGGTATATAGAGAATGGTGGTGTTGAACACCCAATATAAAGGCATAGCCCCATCTGTGTGCTATTTCTTGTGATGAACTAAGGAATTGCAATTGAGAATCTAGGTATATCAGTGTAAGTGGACTTTGTCAATCTAGTGTCCCTGCATCAGATCAATCCAGCAGTGAATACTGAAAAGTTAAGACCTCAAATGTGGAATTTGGACAGTGAAGTTTGGGCAAGGCAAAAGATCCATTTGTGGGGGTCTCAGGTCCCCCACCTGTTCCTCTAGGAGCAGACTTTGCACTGCCATGTGACATTCACCTTTCCCATCTGAAGCTTCAACACCCCATTCAACCCCTATCTTACTGTTTGGCAGATGGTTTTGCGTAGTATGAATGAGAACGGTTACTAATATCTTATCTGTCTTTTACAGGTGGTGTGGAAATCAGATGTGATAATACATGGGGAAGTAATTTTAAATGTTAAAACAGTGTGTAAAGTAAGGTATCATTTTTTATTAATAATGATAAGTCCAAATCTAGTTAAACAGGAAGTCAGAAATTTGTTAAAGTCATACTATCTCGAAAAATATACACATATAAATACACATATACACATACAAATATATGATTCAATGTCTCTTGTAGATAAGCATTTTATTTAAAAACTAACTCTGTGTGTATAGATACACACAAAAAATTTCTGGAAGCCTAATACACCAAAATAAAAATATTGACTATATCCTGATAATATGATTTTCTTCTTTTAATTTACATTAATACAGTTATTATATATTTTCATACAAATATAAATATTTATACCTTTATATTCTACATATTCACTAGTATGTATTATAAAGACAAAACAATGACAGTTTGGGGGTTCTTTGTTTGTTTTGTTTTTTGGTACCAGGGATTGAACCCAAGGGCACTTAACTACCAAGCCACATCCCCAGCCTTTTTGATTTTTTTTTAAAGAGGGAGAGGGACAGTGAGAAAAAGAGAATCAATTTTATTTAGTTTTTCATGTGGCCTTCGTTGCTCTGACACTTGGTTTCGTATGTGGTTCTGGGGTTTGAACCCATGTCCGTGCACACTCCAGGCAAGTGCCATAACCGCTGAGCAAACTACTCTAGCCTGATTTTTTTTTAAGACAAGTTCTCACTAAGTTGCTTAGGGCCTTGCTCAGTTGCTGAGGATGACTTTGCGCTTGTTATCCTGCTTCCTCAGCTTCCTGAGCCACTAAGATTATAGGCATGTACCAGGGGACCCAGCAAAAGTTACTTTTTTTTTTTTAAAGAAAGGACAGTGAGATAGGGAAAGAGAGAGACAGAATCAATTTTTATTTAGTTTTTCACATGGCTTTCATTTCTCTGACACTTAATTAACTAAGTGTACGTGAGTGCTGGGGTTTGAACCCGTGTACTAGTGCTTGCCAGGCAAGCGCTGTAACCGCTGAGCCACCACTCCAGCCCCAAAAGTTACTTTTAGAAGAACTTTGCCTTAGCTTTTTTATGCAGTTAAATAAATGGAGTGTTTGAGCAGATTTCACTGGTAATGAGCCAGGCAATCAGAGTTGTGAATGAGTGCTTTTAAATGTCAGGCAAGAAAAGCGTCCACATCCAACAATTCTGAAAAGTAGGGTTCACATGGCTGGCCTGCTCTTCAAACACTTCTGCAATAAGAAAATCAGGACCAAGCCAGAGGCTATCCTTCTGTCATATTCAGAATGTCAGAGATGTTTTCGTGTGTTTTTTTTCCTTTTGCAAATACAAACCCTTCCTGTAGAGAGAAAAAAAAAACATGCAATTAAAAATGAGATAGGTATTTTGTGGATAATTCTCAAAAAATTAGCGATGGAACCACTGTGTGAACCAGCTATCCCACTCCTAGGTATATTCCCAGCAGAGCTAGAATCAGCATATTACAAAGACACAGCTACACTGATGTTTATAGCAGCTCAATTTACAATAGCTAAATTATGGAATCAACCCAGATGCCTCTCACTGGATGAATGCTTCCAAAAACTGGGATTATATATATACATATACACACACACAATGAAGTTCTACTCAGCTATTAGAAAGAATCATATCATGGCTTTTGCAGGTAAATGGATAGAACTGGAAAAAAATCATGCTGACTAAAATAAGCCAAACCCAGAGTCTTAAGGGTCAAATGTTCTCTCTTATTTGCATAAGCTGGAGCAAAATTAAGGATATGGTGAAAGCTAGACAAGTTTATTTACTAGACACACTAAATTCAAAGTATCACATAACCTGGGGAAACTATAGCTATGAGAGGCAGGGAGAATGTGGAGAGAGGAGAGAGGGAGGAAAAAGGGATCTATTAATTCTGTATGGTACACTCCCCAGAGAAGGCAAGGCATTTAAAACTTGAACATTCAAAAATTAATATACATGTGTATGGACACGTATACATAATAGGGGGCATCACATTGGAGACAAGGGAGTGGGGAATGGGAGAAGGGGGGTAACTGGATAAGGATCAGGCTCAAGTTACTTTGTTATTATGTATGCATGAATGAATGTGTAGCAACAAATCCCTCCAATATGTAAGGGCATGCTGAAATATTAAAAAGAAAACAACACATGAAACAAATGAGATAGTCAATGCACCCTCAGAACAGAAATGCAAGTAGATATAGACTTAATGACTTTAACTAATGAATAATTGGATGAACAACTTGGTTAGGCCCCCCAAAATTAAGCATGGGACTTCTCTTGCTAGGACATAGGCCATCTACTAAGCTGACCAGAGAAAATGTGAGAAAAGGAAAAGAGAATAGATTGGGACCGTTCACCATCCCCATACACGCAGCCCTTAAGTCAGTTTCCAGAGCCACGGTGTTCAAGTCCTCTGACCAAGGAGCTAGGAAAGTTCCACTCATCCCTGTAGCAAGAGAGGGTTCCATTAGGTCTCTCAAAGGAGGCAGTTAGGGATGGATTGTTGGAGACTGTGGGTGGTAAGGCTAGAAAGTCAGCCATATCATGGTCTTAATTTTGGAGTTGCTGTTCAGTACCCTAATCTTTAGAATACCTGAATGTATGTAGGGTTACTATAAGGATTTTTATTTTTAATCATAAGGTCAAAATGAATTGGTGTTAAAAAGTTTGAGTTTATATTGAGATTATATTAACATTTGATGTGTTAATATACAATTTATGAGTAATGATACTTTTTTGCAAATTATGACTTCTGTTTCAATTCCACTGGATGAACATATTTCATAGGAGAAATTAGGGGTCAGGAAAGTACAGAAAGGAATGGGGAAGAGGAGACTGGTACTTGAGCATTTACTTTGTGCTAAGGGATAATGCAAGAACATATTGGACATACACTTTCCTTTGTGCATTTTACTCCCCTTCTAATGATCTTTATTTCATCAGAAAACTATCAATAAACTCCAGGAAATGTTTCTGAGAATTGGAGTAGAGCTTTCTTTTCATTTCTTTGTTCTTTACAAATGTTAGATATTGAACAAAACTTCCCATTTCTTCTCATCCCACAAAACCAGCTATATGCTATTTGGATTTTTTCACTGTTTCCCATAGATCTTAAGAAACAATACAGCCATCTTGCCCAGATGCCCAATGGGGACTTTTTACCCAAGTGTTCCTAAGACTTCCTGGTCTGAGTACATTTTCATCCCCAAGAAACATGCTTTTCATGAATAAATCACTGTATCTTTTATCAGCAGCAATACTTCATTCTCCTATCAAATATTTTACCCATTCGATCAGAAAGCATGACCCATGAAATTGACCCTGAACATACTTTTGCTTGCTTTTTCCAAAGCTGGCATCAGCCATTCCATATTCCTCCAGGCTATTCATTTGATGCAAAATGTGAGGATTCAATTGGCATTTCCACAGCTTTCCCTTAGATCTTTCTTTGGTCTCATAAACACCCCAGGGATATAAAGGATACTCTAGAAACCCATTCAAGTCTGGGTAAATAGAAGTGGGGAAAAAAAAAAAATACTTGCCTGAAGGCTCAGACTAAAGGAACAGAATTAGGACCTAGAACGTAACACTAACTCCGATTCCTGTTTCCTCTTGCAGCCCCTCAATTTAGTTTCTACATTTAAGTCCCTGGTTTTCTCTATTCCATACAAGCATTGAGAACAATTTCACACTAAGAAATCATTAAGGACCCACAAGGACTAACCTTTCATGAAATCCCAGTAAATCAGACACCAGGGGAACACCAGATAAGTAAGATACAGATGGAGAAGGAAGGCAAACATTTGTGGCCATTGGCTTTTAGGAAGGATTTCCTTTATGAACTTACCTGACATTTCCCCTTACCATACACTCACTGTGAAAAGATAGCTAGGTGCAAGGGGAGGTGCATCCCCTCCACCCTTGCCCCATATGTCCTTTGGGGAAAAATTATGTTGTTTGTTTCAGCATCATACAAATAATACAATGAGAAATGGGAGAAAACTCTCCAGTAGCCACCCACAGTTATTACTCTGAATACACCCAGAGCAAGCTGAAGACACCAGAGAAATGCCACCAGACGGCTGGGTTAGGTAGAACAGGGATTGGGTAGTGTAGGGGATGATTTGTAAAATAATTTTGGACTCGATACTTTTTTTTAATTGTCTTTAAACAATAACTTCCTGGAGTCACATTCCATTTGACATGAATGGAAAGGAGCGTCTGGTGCAACTGTAATAGGCTAATACTAAAACATGGTCCTGGCATTTAAGAATCGGCTCTGAGAGGATGAGGGTACAGCACTGCACAGCATGCAGGAGACCCTGGGTTTAAACCTCAGCGCTGAAAATCAATATAAATCAATAAATAGTAAAAATAATTTTCTCTCTTGGACTAGGATTTTCCCCCAAGGATTTGACAGGATTCACAAAACTAAACCAAAATTTCCTCTGATGCTAACAGCAACCTATTGGTGGAGCCATCAACGAGAGATTCTAAAGAAAGGAGGTTAAGTTGTATTTTAGTCAACTTTTCCATTTCTCTGACTAAAGGACATGACAAGAACAATTTTAGGATGAGAAGTTTAAGGGTTCACAACTGCAGAGGTGTTAGTCCAGAGACAGCCTGCTCCATTCCTCAGGGCTCCAGGTGAGGCTGAACATCATGGTGGAAGGCATGGCTCCAGGGAACAGAGAAAAAAAATCAATGCCAGATACAAAACATATACCCCAAAGGCATGCCCCCAATGACCCACCTCCTCCGGCCACACTCTACCAGCCTACACTTCCCAGTTAATCCTTATCAAGTGATTAACTCACTGACTAGGTTAAGGCTCTTTAAACCCAATCTCTTCACCTCAGCCTTCCTAAATTCATATGAGCTTTTGGGGAACACCTCACATTCATACCATAACCAACTGTCAGGCAAAACAAGTCATGAATTTGACTCACCAGGAAAATCACAGGTATCTGTTATACATGGGCCCAGGTGAAATGTTTTTTTAGTCCAAATGGAGCGGTGACCTGTGTCTTGTGTCTCAAGGCAAAGTACACATAGACATTTTTTGAACGTGACATGAACATAGGACACTTTCAGGCGTATACATGGTGCTCATGCTCGGAATGCCCTTTTCTCATATCTGTTAAACAAACTGCTGCTCAAGCATCATCTTCTCTGTCAAGTCCATCAATCCCTCCTCAAAGATTTGCCTGCTTTGGTTAAATGGACTGTGTGTTTCTTCACAACTGCTTAGGGCCTTTTTAAATCCACAGTCCTAACACAATCCCCAGTTCATAGGTGCTCAATGAGCTTGACTATATCTCTGGTCCTCTTAGGAGTGTCTCCAGGTCGCCCTCAGGAAGGGCGATGCTGCTGAGGACTTTCCTCAGGAACTTCATTCCTCCCTGGCTTTTAGGCAACAGCTGGGAAGTTCCTTCCTTTGTGGAAATTCAAGGTTGACAATTTCACCTCGCACTTTGTCCTTCACAAACTACTTGCTGGAGAAAGATGATTCAAGTCATTCTTTAAGTAAAAGATGTAGGGTTGGCTGAATGATCTTTAAGGACCTCCCTACACTCAGCACCCCTAGATCTTGAGGAGAAATTGTAAGTTAAGTAAGAGAACACCTGGGTGGGAGTTCAAAGGCTGAGTCCCTCTACTCACTTTGCCATTGATGACTGAGTTATTTGAATGTGTTGCTTCTTCTCTGGGTCTTGTGCTCTCATCAATCTAGGCACAAGATGGGTTGGGTTCCATGATGCCCAAATACTTCTTTCAACTCTAGCAATAGTCTTAATTTATAAGGAATTTCCATGTCATGAAATACCAAAGTGGGCAATCCAATTAATGGCTGTTCTAACCTTAGTTGAACAGACAGGGTTTCCGTCCCTTGTTTAAAAATTTTTCATCATTAAAATAATTGAGTAGGATGTTAATTTTATTTTTTTGACCTCTCTACTCTCACTCATATCATGACAGTTTGCACTGATATTTGGTGACTGAATGTCTGAGAGTTTTCTTGTGTGAATTGGTAACAGAGAGGTCAAGTGGAAAGTGCACTGGAATAGAAGTTTGGCAATCTGGGTTCTGGCCTGGCCCTGCCACTACCTAGATCTATGACTTTGAACTTGTCATGTCTTCTTTTTGGGTCTCCATTTCTTTGCCTGTTAACTGGGGGATCTGAAATATATGATCTCTGTAGTTTTCAACCCTTGTGTCCCATGAATTCTAAGCAATGGTATCACTCTAGAGAGTTAGAGGTGAATAGAAGCCTCGTGTCACACTGTTTTAAATGCTGCATAATTAATTATGGAATTCCAGCAATCAGCTCCCTCCCCTGCTCCCTACCCCCTGCCTGCCAGCATTAATGGCATTTTTAGAGAATTCTGTTTAGAATATGTCAGCCTCCAGCTAATTGGCATCTTTCCATCAATGTTGAAGGGAGTCAGAGCAGTCTCTTTTTCTAGAACTCTCCTAATTCTCCTCTGTGGGGTGGGGGTGGAATGAGCCTTCAGCTTCTGACTTTCCTCTGCTATCATAAAAGTCTATCCTCATGGTATTATCTTTCATTCTTGTGTCTTCAGGATGTAGTCTCATTTGAGAAATTTCACCAAGAGAATGACTTTCTACATTATGTGATATGTGAATATATCAGGACACTCTGAAATCACACGTCAAAAAGATTGGAGTCTTAAGAAAGAAAATAAAGGAGGGTGCTGTTTCCTGTCAGTTCCAATATCATGCAGTTTAACTGTGGACTCTGGAACACAACTGCCTTGGTTTGAATCTTTATTTGCTGCTGAGCCAGCCATGTGGCAGAGAGAAATCTGCTCTCTCTGCCTGTTTTCCCAACTGTATAAAGGGACCAGTAAATGAAAGTACCAGCTTCATTAGGTAAAATGAAACAATGCATGTTAATCAGTGTGGTGTTTAACACATGAGATCTCTTAAAATTAAAATTATCATGTTTGACTTTATTTTTGGCTAACCAGAATTTTCTATGTCTCCCTTCAGTTGGCCCCACCTAACCTCTCAAGGCCTTGGTATTCTGGTTCCTTTGTCATGGATTTTGTGACATTCTGCTGCTCTTGGATCACTATTTAGTAAAGTGCTTTTATACTGGGGGAACTCTCATCTCAACACTTACCAACCACCCTGTGATGCTCTAAAGCCCTGACCTGAATCACCTAGCAGTTTACGGTTACCTTTGCGAGAGAAGACACTTGACCTCAGAACAGCACAGCTTTAATCATTACTTGTGATGTGCACTCAGTAAACATGAGATACATATTGGTACACACTGAAAGCATCTTATTCTGCTCAAAGGGTGGTGGGGCGAGAAATGCCCTTCTTTCATACAACTTGCTGAATAGAGGTCAAGTCTGTGTTAATCGTTCAGTAACCAACTCCATTTTCTTCATCCCCTATTCCCTTCCTGAAAATCAACACCTGGGTGCATGCAGCATTCAGCCAAAGCAAAGACGACTTTCTCATGAGGGGGGAGGTAGAAGCAATTCATTTAATGTGCTTTATCGATTGTTCAGCACATTTACTCCATGGGTTCAAGACACCACGTGTCTCTCTTTTGAAGGCAAGTCCAAAGCACTTATGGCATCTTTATGGAATCTCAAAATTAAATGGAAATATGACTATGAGGCCATCAGCTAAAAAGCATTGACTCCTCATGGGGGAATTCTGATTTTCCCCTCCCACTCTTTCATCTGTATCATCTTTCAGAGCATTGTCCTTGAAGAAGTCTCCCCAGGGCCTGTCCCATTGTAGTTCTTGGAAGGCCAGCTTGGTAAGAGGAAGAAAAATGTCCGGTTCACAAAACTACATTTAACAAGATACCTGAAATTGCAAATGTATCACCATGAGCAAGTAAATAACCATTTACAGAATGAAAATACTCTGTGTGTGAATTTGCCAGAATTTCTATAGTTAAAACCTGTGTTTAATAACACTTGAATTAACTAAGCACTGTGTGTCTCCTTTCCTTGAATGGGGACAGGATGAATGTTGTAGCATCAACTTCTGAGGGAATTTGCCCAAACAATTCTGACAGCTATCTGTGAATGGCCTGGCCATGTGGGCCAGGGATCTGGAGAAATGCAAATTGTAGTCGAGGTGAGGAAATGGGTTACATCTAGAAATTTAGAACTGGGCGTTCAGTCGAAGAACAACACAGGATGAAGAATGAGAAGGAATATGAGTGGAGCAAGTGGCTTAAACCAAGGGTTACCTATAATGACATAGTGACCAAGGCACACTTTCAGGTGCTCTAGCGGTGTGGCCTGGGAGTGTTTTTGACCTAAATTCAATTCTCTCTTATTTCAGAGAAGAATGCACATGTGTGTATTAATGGTGACTATAGATGCTTTGAAGAACCAGTTTTTCATAAGCAAGCCAGAGATGGACGAAGACTACGGGGGAGGAACATGACGGAAGCCCTGAGAGATTACAACTTTTTTAGAAACAAATTCCCTTTTCCGTCCTTCTTCCAAGTCTTTGCTGAAAGACTAACAGCTGGGTCCATGCTGCATGCAGATGAGGAATTAAGACTTTCTCATAGGAGGAAGAAAACTGAAAGCAATTCATTTAAAGCATTTTATTGATTATACGGCTCATATACTTTCTGAGTTCAGGATAGCACATGTCCATTCTCCTGACCACAAGTTCAAATCATCCTCGGCATCTTTATAGTATCTTCCTCTTCCACAGCAGAATCAAGTAAATGAGAGGAGATGGTGTGTGTGTGTGTGTGTGTGTGTGTGTGTGTGTGTAGGGGAGCAACAGAGAGAGGGAAAGAGAGAGAGAGAGAGAAAGGAGGAAATCTAGTGAACAAACATGTAAGCTCTGAAAGGAATTAGTATTTGAAGGCAAAGGCAGGGTCTGGACAAGTTCAGATGTTGTAAGGTAGTCATTAGGAAACAGGTTTTGGAGATCTCAGGGATTTTGGGGTCAGCGTTAGGAAGAAAATCCTTTGGACAGTTTTGAGTATATTGATGCTGGGTTCCATTGAAACAGTTTCCCAAAGATCTTATTTTCCACAAAAGAAAGGAATGTTGAAAAAGAGGGGTGTCTGACTGATAGAACTAAGAAGAGAATATTAGCTTTTCAGGCTGAAAAGGAGATGTGTTTTACGTACACAGCTTGGACATCAAACCTGCTGAATTTAGCAAATCTTGGGCTCCAGACTGTGTTGTAAGGAGAAATTATACTACAGAGGAAGAACTAAGAGCGGGATTTTTGCAGATTCAGCAGGGCAAGGGGACCCTAGAGAATATGGAAAGAAGAGTTGGGCTCCGTGGGGTGTTGGCAAACTTGGTCTTCATAAGAGAAAAGGATTATTTTGTTCAAGGGGAGGTCCCTGGATTGGGGGCTCTGAGTCCCCCTCAACAGCAGAAGTTGTTTCCACTGGTGAGCATAGGTAAGAAGCTTCATTTTCTATTCTCTGTTCTTCAGCTATTGGTAATTTACAGGGCAACAACTTAGACCCTGCCTACCCAGAAGTCTCTGGGTACCTAAACCAATTACAACTCTCACTCCTGTTACAGATTTAAAAATGTATCTGGGATAATGTCAAACAGCATCGAGAATGGTCTTCAGGCCTCAAGTAAAGCATTGGTGACCTCCTTACCCTCAATTTTCCCTGGATGTCATGACTCCCCTCCACAGGGTGAAGGAGTATATAAATTTAATCTGGTTGTTCATAGCAGGTTTGAACAGAGGGACCAATCAGTTGTCACTCTGGGCAGTGACGAGCTCACAGCCCTGTCAGTAATGGGCAGTGGAGTACAAGCTGCCATTAGATGCACCCGCACCCGTGTCACCTAAGGAAGAAGAAAAGGTGGAGTGGAGGAGTCCTCACAGGAATGCCTTTGTCAGGATGATTTGCACACAGCTGGGGAGGGAATGAGCTCCCTGAACAGTGAGGAGGTCCACTCCTCAATTGTTGATGGATTTCTATTTAACCAGCTTTTTAGGAGATGTCAGAAACTGGCAGGTATGATACTCTGCATCTCTGTCTTTAAATCTCATAACACCTTTGCCTATAAGAAGGCTAGTGTGCTCTCTTATTTATAGGGTGGTCCACAAATCAGCCCTCTTAGCATTACCTATGAGCTTGTTAGAAATGCAGAACTTCTGACCACCCCAGACCTCAGGAATCAATCTGCATTTTAACAAGATTTTCAGATTATGGGCATCATATTAATCACTGCTGCATACAATGCTCTAAATATCTAGCTTTACTGGAAACAGTTCTATAAATGTTGCTGCCATAACTCAGACAAATGACAGTAACTTTTTTAATGTAATGCTGAAAATAAACTTTTTCAGTCAATTCAGCTGAATGGTGTGTTAGCTAAGAGGAGGACATCAGTTCTTTCTGCCTCCAAGTTGTACTTTCCTATGGAAACCAAACACAAATTGAATGGGAAGGAAATGCAAGGACCATTCAACTTCTTTCAGGCTTGATACCCGATTTCTTCTAGATTCAGGGTCACTGTTATTTTCATGGCTCAGCTGAATTGTCTGTCTGCCTGAGCATGTGTGGTGTGGTGTGTGTGTGTTCTACATAAACCTAAGCATTCTATCGGGGATCAGGCAATCTTTAGATAAGACTAGGCTTCATCTTTTTGCAGCATCCCTACCTTTTCATTTCTGGAAGAATTCATTGCATCCTTTGCCATGGGGACATATTTTTTGAAAAGATAGAGCAAATGATGCATTAGGGGAAGTGAGTTGAACTATGTCCTTAAAGTTGCCTCAGCCCGTCTGTGTGTCACCTGTTCCTTCTTGATCACCAACCCTCTGCATTGCACCCTACCAACTCACTGTCAGACTGTTTGTTCCACTGGAGGATTTAGAAGCACTAAGAGGTGAACACATCCGCCTTTCCTTCTTTATCCATAAGAAGCTTGTGGTGCTGGGAAGCCCTGCAGACAGGTCTGGGAAGAAGACATTGCAGATCACAGAAGTTCATAATCACTGGAGAGAGACATGGAGTGGAGAGTTCAGCCGGCATTAACCTCAGTGTTCCTTTTGCTTTTCTGCTGTCTCAGTGATCCCCCAAATTTTTAATTTTGCCAATCAAATCCCCAGTGTGGAATCTCCCTCCATTGCAGGCAACTTATTCTTACAGCCCTGTCTGAGATTCATTACATTTATTCACTCAAATGTTAACTGAGCTCCAATGAGGTGCTAGTTTGAAATTTCCAAATAGAGAGATAAGATGAATAAGACAGAATCAACACCTTGCACCTCCATGTAAGAAAATGTAGTGAGGGTGGGCTTTGGGACCAAAGTAGACTGGATTTGAATTCTGATTTTGACATATCCTGTTGTTCTGAACTTACATAGTTCAGTTTCTGGAACTCTGTATGTCTCATTGCTTCTGTATACTAAGTTGTCTCCTAAAAATGATATTATAAATACTTTTCTTGTAACGACCACACCACAACACAGATTTCTCTTATATCTTGCGAGGCACATATCAGTTGCTTAGGAAATACTCACTAAACCAAACTGAATTTTAAATACAACTTCAAAATCAATATGACATGGAAAAATGAGTGTCCCAGATGTACTACCAAGTACCTGGAAGGAAGTCTTTAGATGAATCGTTTAACTTCAGGGTATTTTAAAATATGTATATATATATATATATATATATATATATATATATATATATATATATGAAAAAGAAATGGGAAACTTTCCAAGGTGCCTTTCAGAAGCTCTAACACATGGTTTTCCTTTAGGATTCCAAACTTAGTGAAATGCCGCACTGTTCTTCTGTGACAAATCCTGTATTTATTTTTCACTATGATTTTCTTGGAAATGTGTGTGTATGTGTATGTGCGTGCGCGTGCATGTGTGTGTGTATGTGCATGTAGTGATAACATTTATTTGCACTCATTTTCTTTGTAAAAGTAAAAGTTTATGATATTTCAGTAGATTAAAGATACAATATGCCTTAGAATAAAGAAGACTTCACACTCGTTAAATCCAGAATCCCCCAAGCTTATTTTAACACTTCTCTTTTAAGTAAAGTATCTATTAACATCTTAGTTTTTCTTAGCATATTCAACTCAAAGTTGCAATGAATCCTTTCTATATTTTAAAATTTCACTTTCAGCATTTGCAAATGATCTCCGAGTTCCACTTTATGTAGTAATTTTTAATTTTGCTCAGTCCTCACTATGTATCATGTAACTTCACTAGTGAGCAGGATCGAGTCACTCAGCTGATGACCGAGCCCTGCCGACTCCCCTGCCCATCACCCATGCCTGCTGTCTTCTATGCACTATCCCTAGCCACATCTCCTGATGTCATGGTATTTGATAGATTGTGGATTCACAATTACCTTTCACTAGATTCTTCATGAACTCCCCGAGTTAAATGTAAGTATTGCTGGTTTTGGGTGTATAATCCTAATTTAAACCACTGGTACCCATACTAAAGGTGAATCATCATTTCTTTCTTCAAGGCATGAGTGCTCTGTTGAGAGAGATCAACAGCCTTTCTCAATCTCATTGTTAAGATTCCAACTTCTTTGAAATTTGAGACATATGCTATGTTGTTATTTTTAAAATCCTGACATTAGGTCAGCAAAGTCCAATATTTCTCATTTTAGGGATGACCTCACTATAGCAAGTTGGCAAGCCACATTCCTAATGCCAAAATTCATCCTGGCACTTCTGTCAAGGTAAGCATCTTGCAGCGAAGTGGGATTGTTTCCCAGGGACTTCTGAGCTCAGACATGAGCTCACCTGAAGGTGAGAAAATTAAAGGCATCTGTTGGAAGCAGAGTCTGTTTCTGAGGCTGAAATGAGACTCTCTACATCTCCAACTGCTACCTTTTCGACTCTTCCCTGATTCCTGTTTTGACAAATTTGACCCTGGAGATGGCTCCTAGTGGGTGATCATGGAAATTCACAGAAGGAAAAACTATTTCTCAATTAAAATGTTATGGGCCTGGTTGGAGGCAAAGACTGTTTATTGGTCTCTACTGTTTAGCAACTAATGAAATTAATTTTTAAAGAAGAATTACATATGAAATAGTGTATACACTTTGCAGTTCCTGGCTCACTGGAATATGAATTGAGCTGGACTTAGATCTAAGGAATTTCCCCAAGAGATTTTTCTTGGAGAAGCCAGAATAGACGATGCTAAATTAAGCTCTTCTGAGCAGAAACACTGCAATATCATATTTGGTGTTGTTTTATTGTCATTGTGGTATTGTGTCATGTGGCCAGCAGTCAACAGTAAATCCTCTTATTTTGAACAATAGTAAATTATAGTCTTGAAGTTAAATGCCATGTGAAATTGAAACTAAAGGACAGAATTCATTGCAAGTCGAATATTGATTTTTAGATAAAGAAAGAAAGTCATGGCCATCAGGGTTCCATAGGTCTTGCAAACCATCCTCCACCTTTTGCAGCCTCTTGGTCACCAGAAAAATGACAGAGGGCTGACAAATAGTGACTTCGGTTTGCAGAAATTGTTTCATCCATCATACTGGTGATTCTACTTTCTCCTTATAATATTATTGATGATCAGTTGGTGGTATTACCCATGATGGATGAAGCCAGAAAGAGCTGGCAGGGAATTCTGTAAGCACAGGTAACATAGAAATGAGAACTTAAGCAGATAGAAGAGGTCCATGATCATTAGATTTCAAACCCTTTAGGACAGAAGGGAATTAGAACTTGTCTGAACTGGACACAGATCAGGCTTTTTTTGTTTTTGTTTCTTTGGTAATAGTTTTTCCCTTAGTAGTCATGATGTCACAAACAACAAAAGGAAAATCTTCAAAAAAACAAGATATGAAACAGTGCTATCTGACTCTAAAACAAATTGCTGGATAAATTGGTTATCCAGTGAAAAAGAATTTGTTCTTGTCAGAAACAATTACCCTACTTTATAATTCCTTTAGGCAGAAACTATTTGAAATATATTTTATACCCATATGAGGGCAGAACTTCATTTCAGGACAAACCAAAGAAAAGCAGAGCTTTTGATTTGAGGTCTATGTGTCTTTCTGTCATATTTACTTATTCAATTCATTCAACATTCATTATTCAATTTATTATTTATTAAGAGCTTGTTTTGTGCCAGATTCTCTTTCTAGCTGAATATTCAGGAGTTATCATAAAAAGATGTCCTTTGTAAAAAAAAATTAGGAAGAGCTACCTTATATAATGGGAAGAGAGACAGAAGTTAGAAAAAAGAAAAGACATCAGATAACATCATCGAAGCTAGCCGTAAGTTCTAAGGAGGCAGTAGGTTATATAGAGTATGGTGGAATCAGCTACCTTAGGTTGGTGTGTCAAGAAACTGCTGGTTCTGGTAGGGTGGGATAGTTTACAGTAGACCAGTATTCCAGCTGAGCGAAAAAGAGAGTGAACCACAGCAGACAAAAATCCTATGTGTAACGGCAACCTGGAGCTACACAGACTATGTCCAGAAAAGAGAAAACCACAGAAATGTGAACTGATTATCTGCTGTTCTTCACCCTGTCCCATGAAGTACTTGATGAGTATGGAAATGGCCAAGTAATTAGTATTAATCCCAGGCATGAAACCTTGCTTGGGGACAGAGAATCCAGTAGAACCTCCAGTTATTATTTAGAGACATTATGGCCAAACTGGAGATTTGAGAAGACTCAGCTACATAGTCAGGTTTCGCCTCAAGTCATTCCTTACATTTCGAAGCTATTCAAGGTTTTAATGCTAGAGTATCACCAAACTCCCCTGGAAAGCAGAACAGAGAAATACTGAGGAGATAAGGATTTGAGTTTGTCATCTTCTAGAAAATGTGCTCTGGTAGCCCTCTGGGGGTTATCTTTAGAGACACCCAACTTCCAAAGTTTTACATTCCTCTCTCATACAAAATGCTTTCCTCTCCCTTTCCAAAAGCTCTAAAATCTCATCATGTTATGGCACCAGGCTCAGACAGAAGGACCAGTATCTCATCAGCTCGTCCAGGTCCAGGTTTTGCTGAGGATGCAGCTTTCTCAATAAAGTTCTGTCAATCTGATGACCGTATAGACAAGTTTTCTGCTCCCTACTCCCACCAGCAGCCCACATCCAATAGAGAGGATTAGATCAATGCAGTAGATATCTCCTATCAAAAAGGAGAACGGGACAGTCA
Organism: Aplodontia rufa; assembly: GCA_004027875.1. Classification (NCBI taxonomy): domain Eukaryota; kingdom Metazoa; phylum Chordata; class Mammalia; order Rodentia; family Aplodontiidae; genus Aplodontia; species Aplodontia rufa. The sequence continues at coordinate 50,931 of PVKS010012988.1, forward strand.
GCACATGATAGTGCCTGACTCACAGCTGGGTACATGGTGCTAGTTCCTTGATTAGAGCTCAATTTGCCCATGGCACTTGGATCTACCTTCTATTGATTATGGTGATTTAAAGAGATGTCATTGATTCAGTGAGAGAGAAGATAAGCACTGGAACACCAGGGTTGTGTTATATTGGGCATCTTGAGGAAAAGCTACTACAGTGATATAAACTGTCTTGCAAAGCATACTCAGATACTAATGTACATATGAAGGAGAGAAAAAGCTTTTAGTTTTCTATATGAATTTCCATCTATACTTCCCTAAAAATTTCAAAATATTATTGAGGCTAACTACTTTATTTTGAGAAGTGAAAAGATCTGAGTTTGTCTCAAATTATGCTACTTTGAAAAGTGGGACCTTTGTTAAGTCCCTTAATCCCTTGAGGTATTATTGTCCTAATCAATGAAAAAATATAAACTATGTAGCTCATACAGGTATTGTGAGGATGAAAATAAATGATGTGTTTTAAATTCTCAGCCCAAAGAAGGGCATTTGTGTATGCTCTACAAATGGTGTTTTAAAAATAGTGTTTACAGGGCATAGGCTGATAGGAAGATTTCAAAAATGGAATGAAGTTCTGCATTCACAGATTCAATGTGGCACTCACAGTTAATATAAAGTAGAGGCCAATGACATAGGTTTTGAGAAATGCATTACTAAACCATTCTTTTCTTAAGCAGATGAACTTATTTGTCTGAGTGAAGACTGGGATTTCTCCTAAAGGAGGTTAGAACATAATCTCAATACAAGGTCAATTCTTTTAGTGGAGGAGGAAGGAAGACTTCCAGCTGTTGGAAGCTTCCAGCAACACATGAGTAACCTGTGTGGAGGAAAGCACGAGCCTGCAAGTTCAGTCCTTCAAGTCCAGTAGCCAGGAGTCGAATAGCAAGTAAGGCACCCTTTACACAATGCAGTGATTTTCTTCTATCACCTCCTGAGTCTTTAGAAATCTTCTTAAAGGTGCAGCCTGAGCATTGCTTTGCTGTGGGACTTGAGGGAAATATCTCTGCTACCCTTCTAGAGAATAGCACTCCATCCCAACCAGCATCAACACATCGGTCACAGTCCAGCAAGAACAGTGGTCTCCAAAATGAGGGGCCCAGCTGGCCATAGCACAGGCACTAACAGACATCGATGCAGTAGTGGAAGTGAGTCACCGCTGCCCAGT